>OVAN01002295.1:0-31535 GCA_900406275.1 Anastatica hierochuntica | reverse complement strand
TACTCTAAAACCTAGCATTAAGAACTCCAAATCCTTAGGAAACTTAATATTAGCCATCCCTAATACCATATCACAACCTAATATAAGTAGATCTAGACATCCATGGTTCCATCAAAGAGAACTACTCACACAACATAGAGAAGAAAAGAACAGAGATGTAGATAAAGAGATAGATTTCATAGATGAAGATAGAGTTTGATCCAAGATCCAATATTAAAAGAGAGACTCTTGATCTTAAAGATCAAGAGAAAATACAAACTTGAAGGTTAGAAAAGCGTGTTCTTGTCTTAGAAAATGGATACACACCTAAAAATAGGTTAAGGGGCATTTATAGGATGAAGAAGGGCATTTTTAAGGCCAAGGTTGTTAGCCATCGACCCATCTAGTCGATGGGAGCTAACCCAGAGTCGATCGCTGGAAACCTCCGGCAGAGGAGGCGCCATTTACTGCCTAGGTCGTTGGCCATCGACCCTAGGTTGCTGGCTATCGACCAGATGGTCGATGGGAGCTCCCTTTTGGGCAATTTTGATGGCCTCTTGCTCCTCTTTGACATCTTGTTTGATCCCATCTTCTCCCAATGCTTCTAGCCTTTAATTCCCTTTGATTCTTGGTCATTTTGGCTCCTAGAATCCATCATCTCAAGCTCTCTAAGTGCTCTCCAAGGTTGTACCTACAAATGCAAACAAAATGCATGCAAATGCAAGATATGCCTAAATCAGACTCTAGACTCAAACTAATGCATTCTAAGACTTAAATGCAACATTTACAACCTAAATGCATCTAAACATAAAAGAAATGAGTTCTAAAATGCATTAGAACCTATGTACATCAGAAAGCACATTCAAAGAACCTCAAGGAGAACAAAGAAGCTTCAAACAAATTCTTCTTCAAAAGCCAAAACTACTCCACTCATTCATGCACTTTGGTGCAAGGTACAAGTCCATTACTCTTGTATATACATTTGCATGCATTATGCTTTTGAAAAGTCTCTCTCTCACGGTTTAAGATTCATCGAGACTGTGAAGTTTAAGTAATGGGGAGGGAGTAAATACTAATGAGCATTTTTATTTGTTTTGTTTTGCTTTTTTATCCTTGAGATATGCATTGTGAATTTACATTATACATCGCTAAATTTTGTGAAAAGCAAAGAAAAATTCATTGGATGTCCTAGTGATGAAGATTTGAATGCGAAGCTTGAAATGGATGAGGAAAAGAGATGGAGTACTTAATCCAAAGAAAAAGAAGATGTGTGATCCATTGCTAAAGAGGAGACCAATGGTGAGGATCCTAAGGAGAAAGAGGATGTAAACTTTGAAGAACCTTCAAAAATATTTCAAGAAGAAGAATCTCCCATGGTATAACCCTTTGACAAGCATCTTACTACAAACTCCATCAAAGAAGGATGGAGACTAAATGATCAACAAAGTATACCCTTTGATGAGATAAAGATGAATGAGTATAGAGGGTGGTTCTACGATGATTTTGAGTCGGGTGATCCATGGTCTCATCATGGGAGCCTAAATGGAAAGTCAAGCTAAGGGACTTTAAACAAAGTGCACTTGGGAGGCAATCCCATGAATGTCCATTTTATTATGCTTTAATTTTATTTTATCATTATGCTAGTGTCTTTGAATGGCTTGCAAGTATATTTAGGGAAATTTGAAGTTTATTATCCTTTTGAATTGAGCTTAGTGGTTTAGGATGCTTTTCAAAAATGAGTTTTCAATTGGATGGTTATAGTTTGATTGGAGCACTTGATTTGGGAAGCCTTAGGATAGTGTAAATCCATGAATTTGGATTCATGTTATGGAATTTAGCAAATTGTGGTGAATTTGAATTAGTACTTGCTTGACGTTGCTTACTCTTAAACATATAGGTTAAAATCCTTATGCTAAATGAATTGGACATTGAGTGCACAAATATTTAGTTCTAGTGAAAAAATATTGAAAATGGATTTTTCTTAGTAGATTTGGAGTTCTGAATAACATGTGCTAGAGTTTTCATGTTTGATGAATGACTATCCTAAGTAGAAATAAGTGAAACTTAATGAGTATTGACTTTTGTGCTTGAATTTTCCTATGGTTTACTCTTATACTTGGTTGATGATTTACTCTCTAAATCTCCATCAATAATTACATTACATATTCTCTTGTTTCGGTACAAAATCAAATCAAATGCCAAAAACTAAACTACATTCGAAGAACCTCAACGAGAACAAAGATGTCTTCAACAACATTCCTCTTCGAAAACCAAAACTCCTCAATTGATTCATGCACATTTGTGGAAGGTACAATTCCATTACCCTTGTATACACATTTACATGCATTATGTTTTTTGAAAACTCTCTCTCTCGCGGTTTAAAATTCACTGAGTTGGTGAAGTTTATGTCTGGGGAGAGAGTAGATACTAATAAGCATTTTTATTTGTTTTGTTTATCTTTTTCATCCATGAGTCTTGAATTTGTGAATATGCATTGTACATAGCTAAATTTTGTGGAAAAAAATTATTGGTTTTTGAAATTCATATAGATGCATTCATTTGAATATGTTAGGTAGTTAGAAGCATTTAGTTCGCATTTTGCATAAAGAATCATGCCTTGTAAGTAGACTTAGTTATGCTTACAATGCCCTCATTAGAAGTAATATAATGCTTGAACCATCTAGAAATTTGGAAAATTCATGCTTGGAATTGCCTCTTCAAATTCTTTGTGAAAATTGAAGCATATTGGATTTGAAGCCAATCATCCCATCTAAGTAAAACCTAATGGAATTTAGTTTTTCTTTCTTAAGATCTAGAAGTTTTCTTCTAATGTAAAACGCTAGAAACTTGAGTTATGTTTTGACCTTATTTTACCACTCTTCTTAACTCAAGTGGCTACTCTCATCTTAAGAGTAGTTACCCCACCTAGAAAACCCAAAACCTTTCTTTTTAGACCCTCGTAATCATTTAAATGTGAGGTCTCTTTTGGAAAATGCACACTGGACAAAAACTTGTGTAAAATGAAGTTGAACGACAAAGTCTAATGCTTCCTTAGAGTTAGCCTCATCTCAAGGTTAACTAGAATTTAGGAAAGGACTTTTCAATTCATATATGGGTTTGGAGATTTATTCTTGGTGTATCTAGTGTCAAAGACTTGAGAAGTAGGTTCTTAAATGGGAAAAGATGCAAGTGTGGTCTTGGAAAAGGAAAAGGATATCTAAGAAGTGGAATTTAAGAGCTTCCAAACTATTTCTAGTTCTAGCATAAGTCTCAAATATTAAATAAAAAAGAGAGTCACTAATGAAACTTAAAAGAAAAATGAACCAAATGAATTGATTTAGTAATAGTGGTTCTAAATGAAAAAGAATATATGAAAGAGATACTAGAAGTTAAAAAGCTTAAAGAGAGAGATACTAGAAGTTAAAGAGCATAAGTGAAGGAAGAGAAGAATCTCTAAGTATTTATTGGGAAAGGAAACAGGAAGTTGTTGAACTCATTGGGAAAAATCTATAAATAATGCTAAGGAAGAGCTAAAGGAATTTTATCTCTAGAGACTCAGGAAGGGAAACACATTTGGATAATGTAGGAAATAAATGTGAATCGGGTTGAGTAGCTTAGTGGAAGCAATAACTTTGAAGTTATAAATTGTTCAGCTACTACCTTAATTTTGTCATATGTCTTGAATCACTTGTTTTTGCGAGAAACCACCATTGTAAATTGCGTGAAACCTCCTCCAAAACACCTCTTTGAAGTACACCCTTTTTATTTCCTAGCCAAGTAGAATGAGACTTCTTGCCCATAAGTAAAGATCACATATCATAAGCTTAATTGAATATTAAGGGATTGGTGAATATGATGATATGTGAATGTTAAACTTAATTTCCTAGAGATTGTTCTTGTGATGAGCATGGTGAAGTAATTAAGTACTCATGATTCATGCATTATGTTACTACTATTTAGGACCTTGGATTAGAAGTTTTTCTGGACATACTTTGGCATGTGTTCTCGTTTTTAAACTTCGCTTCCGGGTTTGGTCTTTGTTGTTTGCTTGAGGACAAGCAAAGGGCAAGTCCGGTGGAGTTGATGTGTACATAATTTAAAACATATTTAGCATCATGTAGTCTGTGTTTTAGTTTTGTTTAGGGTGTACATAATGCATTTTAGTGTCAAATTTAATATAGTTTAGGAATTGAGTCTAACTTAGGATTATTTGCATTTTTCATGCATTTCTTCGCATTTTATGAAAAATTGATATTGACGAGAAAGAGAGAACTTTGGAACTTGATTCTTGATGGTAATGAAGTGAACAACAAGAATTAATCAAGGAAAAATGAAGAAGAATTAAAGTAAGCAAAAGGGGATGAAGAAGGATTAAAATGGAGCCAAAGATGTGTGTGAAGCCATAGAGCTTGGATGTTGATTCAAATTTGTGAGGAGAAGCAAAGAAGAGAAGAATCATTTTTAATAAACATATGGTAGGCCTTGCAAAGTAAAAATATATGCAAATAACACTCCAATTTTGCAGCAATTGAAAATGCAAGAAGAAGAAGTTGTCAATGCAAGCCACTATCGACCATCATGGTCGATAGTGGGAAACATGTGACCAATAGTGTGCTGCACATAACAAATTTATATCCAATATAGCCCACTACTAACTACGGGAACAATAGTGGCTTGCATCCGACCAAAATTGAGCCAGGGCAACACCCTTTCTTCCCCCTTCCCTATAAATACTCTCTCTAAGCCTCCAAGAACACTTAAGCTACCTAACCGATAGTTTTTCTATATTTTTAAGTTTCTTTCTAAGATTCAAAACAAGTTTCTAAATACTTTTTTGGAACTCTTTTATTTATTTATGCATTTCAAGTATCTTTTATTATTGTTCTTCCTTGTTCTTCATCAAGTTTTTTCCTTTTTCCAAGTTTCTTCCTTTCTTACAAAGTTGGGAGTTTCTTGGATTTACTTGAGGTTTTTTGCATTTAATTATCTTATCTCATCTTTTCTCATCTCATCTAATTTTCTTCTCACTTCAAGCATGGATTCTTAAGAAGTCATTGACATTTCTTGGATTTCCATGGGTCTTAATGAGTAGAGAACATTAGATCTTGAGATATGGTAGTTTAAGGTTAGATCTAAGATTGTAATGGGTATTAGACTAGATCTTGGCATAGATTCCTACTAAGTTTTGTTTAGATCTTCAAAAGTTACATGCTTGCTCATTGACGCCTAGAAAGTGTTCGATGAAATGCCTGAGAGAATAAAATCAATATTTTTCATCCTGGCCCATGAGAGTGGAATGTACCTAGGTGTTAAATGGCTAAAAGGTCTTGTGGATTACTATCACTTACATGTTTAGATAGGCAAAATGCGAGAGTTGGTCCTTCTAATGTGTATGGGTGAATAGATCTTTGCCATGAGAGTGGGTACATCAATTAAGGAGGGACCTTCGCCTAGGAATAGCTTTGATCATCAAATAAAGTCTAGGGAAACCCATTTCTATTCTTGGATTTATTTCTAAACAATCTCCATATCTCAAGATCGGTTGCATCCCTCTTGAATCTTGCATTGTTTGCTTCGGTTTTGCAAATTAAATACTTGCTTTGACCTTGAACTTGCTTACTTGATTCATCCATTGAATATGTGTTAGTGTGTTTAGGTTGTGTTTTCATATAGATTAGTAGTTAGTAGTAACCGTCATTATCTTCCTATTTGTTTAGCTTAGGAGATATTGTGTATTCCTAGTGCTTAAGCCTCAAGTGCTTTAGCTTAGGAGAATTAGTGTAGCACGCGTCTCATTCCTCTCGAGAATGGCGTACCACTAACTCTAACTTATAACTCAAGTAACTTTATATAACCCTAAATAAACCACTATTACTCGTAACCATGTCCAATAACCAATAATCTAAAAACTGAAACCAATGGAGTCTGAAAACAGATAAATAATATCAAAAATAAGTTACATAAAACCCCGAAAACAACACCAGTCTCGTCCAGCTAATCCTACTACTCATTAGCTACACGTAAAAGAAGAAGAGAAAAGGAAGGGATGGGAAACTTAAGAGTCACTCAGGAGAGGTGGGAGATGCTAGAGAACCATAGGTCCGTAGACTCAGCTTAAATGATTCCACCACGCAATATAGTCCTAAACCAAGTAGCAAAGATAACACCTAATGCACCCTCACCCTTCAAAGAGGCTTAGTCATATGCCTTTAGTGACCATACGCACCGCCTAGTGGACACTTTATCGATCTGTCAGGGCTGCTGACGGTCCCGCCACACCCTACGCACAAAAACAACCCCGAAATACAGCAGCTCGACTCTCTATCCCCCGCCAGGACATAGGCTAGACCCCAACATGCATGGAGTCCACCTCTGCCCTGTTGTGCCTACCTCACCATATATACTACTATATATACTATATATATCACACACTAGCAAACATCATGCTAGTCAAGCAAAAGTGGGTCCGTTAATTATCATGGTTCCAGTTATACAAGAGAAGAAAAAACACAAAACAAACAAGATACCAAGAAGGCTCAATTCACATAGACCAACCATGTTTTCGCTTTAAATTACGTGAAAAAGAGTGAATACGGAAAGCATGAAGAGTATATGGGTCTAACCCTCACGTTTGCCCCAAGTCTGAACTCCCGGCTTGACTGGTTGACGATCCGCACCCGGAAAGAAGAACCTAGACCCAAGAAACCCGAGTTTGACCTCACCCGGGAACCTACCAAAAAGGGAAACTTGCCTGAAAATGAAACTATCCTCAAATGGAAACTGCCAAATACGGAAACTGCCAAATATAGAAACCTTCCATATTTGGAAACTTCCCAAAAAGAAACTCGAGAACACAAGAAAAACGAAACTAAAAATGTGAAGAGTTGAGGAAAAAAACCTAAATTGAATAAATTGGGCTGAGCCAGCTAGATAATACCAAACTAGCTAAACAGACCAAGGCTGACGACCTAACATACTCTAACCGTCGAACCAACTAACTAACTAACCTAACCGAAGACTAAGAAGGAAAGAAACGAAAAGCAAGAGAAAGATAGACTTACCAGAAATAACGTCGGAGCTCGCCGAGACCTTCCAAAAAACTGCCCGACACGAAAAAAAGAACTCAGAAAGTTCACCGAAATATCGCGGGAACTCTACGGAAGAGAACTCAGCCAGAGACGGTTGCTAAAAGCCGATTAAGATTGGCCGAGAAGTGGACCTCCTGTAAAAAGTATTACTTTGTTTGGTGAAGAAAATTAGAAAGGGGGAAGACCTTGTTTATACGAGAGGGGAAGGAACGAAGGAGAGTTAAAATTTCAATGTGAGATAATTTAACAAAAAAAAACAGAACGTATGCCTTTTTAAATTGAATTGAGTTAACGGACTTTAAATTGGCCAAGAATGAAAGAATTAAAAAGGCTTCAACATGATAAGATAATGGGCCGGGATAGGTATGTTACAGTTCTCCTCCACTTGAGATTCATTCATCCTCGAATTCTAGACTCAACTTCTCCTCCACTTGGTTTCTGACAAAACTTCGTAATGTTATCTGTTAACCTCTTCAGACCACCTGTTGTACTTGGTTGTGCCGCAACAAAAATATTCTCAACGTGCAGTCGCTGATGAATGGATCCATTCGTATAACTGGGGTTAGACTTTAAAATAAAACAAGATGAACATACTTTATTAAGAGCTAGAAATCATTGACGATTAGTGGAATAATACTGAACAGTTTAGTCCCTTTAATTTTTGAAAAATCCAAGCCCTAAAACTTTTTTAAAAATCGTTAAAAATCTGATTCAATCACTATTCTACCTACTAATCGCCTCCCGGGTCAAAACCGGGATGGCCAACCTGCTCCTATACCAAAATGTAAAATCCATGTCATCCGTCTCGAAAACGACGTGCCACTAACACTAATTTATAACTCAATAAACTCAATATAACCCTAAATAAATAATTATTACTCGTAACCCACGTCCAATAACCAACAATCTAAAAACTGAAACCAATTGAGCCTGAAAATCGATAAATATTATCAAAAATAAAATATCATAAAACCCTGAAAACAACACTAATCTCGTCTAGCTAATCTAACTAAATCATTAGCCCCACCTGAAAGAAGAAGGGAGAAGGAAGGGGTGAGCCACTTGGAAGTCACTCAGTGAGGTGGGAATTCTAGAGGAACCATAAGTCCGCAGATTCGGGTTAAACACTTCAACCACGCAATTTAGTTTTAGAAGAAGCAACAAACATGATACTTGATGCACTTAAACATAGCAATCAATGGCCCTATCCTGCGAATCCAGTGATTGCCCACACCTTTCAAAGAGGCTTAGTCATATGATTTTAGTGACCATGGGAAACGCCCAGTGGATGTTTTATCGATTATCAGGGTTGCGGACGGTGATCGGCTTATAACAACACCTTACGCGCAAACACGACCCGGAATACAACATTCCAGCTCTGAACCACCCGCCATATCCTAGGCTAAACCCCAACGTGCAGGGACTTCACCTTTGCCCTGATATGCCTACCTCACCACATATACTACTATATATACCATATATATCACACACTAATAAACATCATGCGAGTTAAGCAAAAGTGTGTTCTTTAATTATCACAGTTATTGTTATATAAGAAAGTAAACAATACAAAACAAACAAGACACCAAGCAGACTCAATTCACAGAGACCAACAATGTTCCAGTGCTAAATTACGTGGAAAAGAGTGAATAAGGAAAGCATGAGGAGTACATGAGTCTAGCGCTCACATTTTCCCCAAGTCTAAACTCTTGGCTTGACTAGCTAACGATCATCCTCCGGAAAGAAGAACTTGGACAAGAAAACCCGAGGTAGACCTCACCCGAGAAGATGCCAAAAAGGAAAACCTGCTCAAAAGGAAATTTTTGTAAAATGGAAGCTGCCAAATATGGAAATCTGCCATATTGGGAAACTACCCAAAAAGAAAACTCAGGACCACGGGCAAACCGAAACGATAAATGTGAAAAGTTGAGGAAAAGAACCTAAACTGGCAAAAACGGGCCAAACCAGCTAGATTTGACCAAACTGGCTAAACCTGCCAAGGCTAACGGCCTAACAAATTCTAAAAAGAACTAAGAAAGTTCACCAAAAAAAATTCTGGGAACACACCAAAAAAATAGCCGATGGAGACTGTGCGAGAAGATGGTCTCCTGACTCCTGTGCAAACCATTGCTTTGGCTTGGTGAAGAAAATTAGAAAGGGGGAATACTTTATTTATAGGGGAAGAGAATGAAGGAAGGAAAGAGAGTCAAACTTCCGATGTGGGACAATTTAACAAAAAAACATAAGGAATGACTTTTAAAATTGAATTGAGGTAAAGGATTTAAATGGGTCAAGAATTAAAGAATTAAAAAAGCTTGAACTTAATAAGATAATGGGTCGGGATATGGATGTTACAATTAGTTTGAGGAAGTATCAAAAATAGGAAAATTGGTTCGTTTATGGTTTGGCAGTATTCAAACAGCATTTGACTATTTGGCATCAGTCGAAATGATACAGAACTTTATTATGGGCTTTTAAAAGCGGTCTAGGATTTTCATGTTCCGAGCCGTTGTTCTTTGGACCGTCGATGACTCTCTGTGTGGTCCATTAGTGAGATAGACGCAGCAATCTTTTGAAAATCATGCATAAATTTTTAGTCTAAACTCCAAAAGACTTGAAAATACATATGTTGGAAAGCTTACTCACGAGGCTATTTTGTATCTAAAATTTAGCTGAATCTGAGCTCTTTAAAGTACAAATTAGGCCATGTTGATGATGTTTCAGATCTGTTCAATAGCTGGTTTTGCTCTAAAATATATCATTTGTCATCTTTTTAGAAGTAATGACCCATAACATTACAAATACAGTAAAAGTTCATCTATAGATGTAAAAAAGCATTAAACCATTAAAAAAGTATTTAAAATTGTACTAAAAACCATTAAAATGCAAGTATATCACTAGAGTTGCGAGAACAACCAATGTCATCGAGATCTTGTGTAGTTCTTAATTTTCTTTATTATAAGTGGTTTTGTGAAATTTAAGTATATTTAGCAGGCATCTTATAATTCTTGATTTTGCACAGTGAACATTATCTTCATTAATTTGTAAGTTTTTGCATACATTTTTTTTTGTCAACTACACATTAATCATAAAATTCTTTCTAAATTGGATAGTCAATTCGGAAGAGTAGAGTCTACATAAGAATAATCATGTGAAAAAGAACGGACTTTACGAGCCAAACTATCAGCTACTGTATTCGCCTCCCGTGGGGATGAGTGTCAGTGAGAAATCTGGGAGGAGGTCCTGGAAAAGCTGAAAATCCTGAATGAGAGTATAAAAGGCTGGCCAATCCTCTGGTTGATGGATAAGCTTGGTGAGTTTCGCGCAATCCGTCTGGAAATGTTGACAATCAATTCCGCGACTTTGAAGTTCTGATATCGCCCACAACAGAGCTTCCGTCTCTGGCATGCATCTTTTTAATATGTTCAATTTTGGATTATTCATTGATTTTGGATGGTTTTGTCAAATTTATGGTTTACCATACTTTCAGAAGAGGTAATAAACTCTTATAAAAGTTCAATAAACTCTTTTAGTTAATTTGTGGTTTACATACATATAAAGGTTAATTTGTGGTTTTGCAGATCGCACACTTCAATATATTTAGAGTTTTTTTATTAGAATATAAATTTTCATTACTAATGATGATGATATAAATTGATACAATATGTATTTGAAAAATCTAAAACAAATTGGATTTAAAACAGCTAATTATGGCGGTGCTCCCTTTGAAACACGACTTCCAAGCTTCCATCGGATTGATCTTCTCTGGAGGCTTCTCGATGATATCTTAGTGTTTTTCTCTCCCGTTCAGAGTTCTAGTGACCTTGTACTATGGCATGCAAGGTGTTTCCTCTTCTCCTTTAGGTGTTAGATATGTTTTCGTTTGTTTCATGACTCTGTTATGCTCCACAATTCATCACCTAATCGCTGGCAGATATACCTACTATGAAAAGTGTAAGGGCATAGCCTCTTCAAGTCAATCAGAAAAAAGGGGCACAAGGTTTCGTTTATCCGAGGTGGACAACTCTGATCTCATTGAAGCTAATCAACCGATGTTGATAAGTCGGCTTCTTAATCCTGATATCCAACGACCAGGTGCGGTCGCAAGTTTTATGCCTCAGTTATAGGGGATGGCTCATTCAATTGAAGGAAAAGTTATAGGTTGAGAAAGATTTACCTTTCGTTTTTCTTTTGAAGATGATCTCCAATCGGTTTTGCGACGAGCACCTTTTCATTACAAGCATTGGATTTTTGCATTGCAACGGTAGGAACCGATCATATCTGACTCTTTCCTCTCTTCCATTCCATTTTGGATTCGTATTAATGAGCTCTCGGTTCACAATCATAAGTATGATGTCCTTCAAGTTATTTGTCAAACTTTGGGCGTTTTCTGCGATCATGATGAAAGTAAGGATCGGATACAGGTAGAAGTAATTGCCCTTAGTCTTTGATTATGAAGAAAGTCTATTATTTTGCGACGGGAGAGCAAGTTACTTTCGAATTTTTAAATGAACATTAGGAAGGACATTACTTTAGATGCCATTCTCTTTTACATGAGAAGCATAATTGTCCATTACCTTCTTCCCAAGGAGATGCAGGGATTACTGTCAATCAACGTATCACGATTTAAAGACTTGAGAATGATAAGCTCTCACTCAATGAGAAGAAAGGTTGTTTTGTCGATCCTCGATTTGCTCATATTCAATCAAATCAAAATGTTTCACGGGCTAATAGACCTGAGTATTATAATCAAAAGCACTATAAGCCTACCGATTCTTCTAAGATACAACGAGTTCACTCTGACTCTGATAGTCATCAATACTCACACCCTTATGATCGGTGGTCTCGGTATTTGAGTAATCATTTACCTCGTATTGAGGCACATAGTAAGTACAAGGTAGAACTATTCCTAGAGATGATTATTTGAAAAATGATCACTCACGCTATGTTGTTAGTTCTGACTCACGTTGACAAGATCATCCTCTCCTACTCAGGGAGGATTTCTCAAGAGCTATGACTTCCCCCACCTCCTCCTTTCCCCTCTAATGACAAGCGGTCTTCTTTGGAGGACAAAGATTTTGTCGAGGGCTCATGAAAATCTAAATGACGGCGTCTAGCCTTAGAAAGAAGAGTTTCTCCACATGAGGATATTTGATAGCTCAGGTTTTCGCCCGACATAACACTACAAGCGCACAGAAGTACGTTGTAGTTATTCGGGATCGAATCCACAGAGACCAAAGGTAGCAAGTAGAATTTCATATCAAATAGCGGGGTAAAGCGAAAAAGATATCTTTTAAGAGATGCAAATAATCGAAAATTAAGAAGCAAGACAGCAAGCAAACGACAACGGGGTTGTAAATCAATCAAAGAAGAGTTGGGCATTAGGTATTCTTAGGGAAATAATTCATTGAAGACTCGAATTATAAACTAGGGAACATATTTTAAACCGTCTTGAACTCAAACACAATTATAGACTTGATCTACTTCCGTAGTATCAATTCCCTATGTATTAGAAACTTTGAGACTAACTTCTGTTGACAATCTGATTCTGATCATGCATTCTAAACAAGTTTGATATGTTCACAATTGACTTAAACATCAACTTCCATTGGTTTAAAATAAATTGCTTATTTAGGATTCTTTCAGGCATTTAATCGAACACTTTCCAGGCTATAAACAACCTAAGATCATAAACTAAGTGATCAATTTAATTTCATGCATTACGAACAATCCTAGATGAAGATCCAATTGATTAAATCCCTAATCATACAATTCTATGTCAACAAATCATGAATCCCTTTGTGAGAACCCTAAATCCAATGAATAAACTACTCACTCATGTTCAGAGAATCAACACAATTCAAATCAGAGAGAGACATCATTGTATTAATCAATAAACAAAGAATAAGGTTCAAAATTCTTCTCAGATTCGAAGTATAAAAGATGATTCTTCTCCTTAGGTTACAAAGCTCTCTCTTGCTTTCAAAAACTCAGAAAAAGTGCATTATCNTTAATCAATAAACAAAGAATAAGGTTCAAAATTCTTCTCAGATTCGAAGTATAAAAGATGATTCTTCTCCTTAGGTTACAAAGCTCTCTCTTGCTTTCAAAAACTCAGAAAAAGTGCATTATCAAACAGGAAACACGAGCTTAGGTTTTAGTAATGAGATCCGGTTCAAAATAAGTTCGGTTTGGTTCTTCGTAAAATCGGTCCGAAAAACAGGACAAAGATCGATCGATCCTGGGACAAGGATCAATCGATCCTTTTCCATCTGTTTGGATATTTTCCAGCCTTCAAGAAAACTTCCTACAATGCTTGAAATCCATCCAAAATGCATTCTTTTCGCGCATCCCAACTCGATTCCTTTAAAAACACTAAAGAACGCAAATCCGCTCCAAAATGATCCGAATACATACAAAAAACCATAAATCTCGAGTAAAAACCATAATACAAACCGTTAAAATACTCACATATCAAATCCCCCATACTTGAATATTTTCTTGTCCTCAAGTAAAGGAAACGAAGATTAAGCCTACGAGAAAAGAAATTTGAAAACCAACTGGATCTTATGCTATCAAAAAACATTACTATGCACTTCTTTCGCTAACAATATAAACTTAGAATAGTTAGAATATTCTCCCCAAGAATCACTGCATAACCTCCCAAGCCCATCCATACTCTAAAATCTGAACCTGCAAACTCAGCTTCCATGTTAATAACTCTCTACATTCATTCAAGATAGGCGTGAAACTTTTTCACCGAAGAACTCGTAATCAGGAAATCAGGCTAGGTATTGAAGGCTTTTAGTGGTGAGGCTTAGAGTGTTTCGGGCATAAAAAACTACGTCAAGATGCACGACATTATGCAAAATCGTAGGAGAGAAAGAGTATATTGATATCCATGTCCCCTAACTACCAAAGTACTGATGTGCATAGGTTTTTATGCATTTTAGAAATTATTTCTTTTATGTTTTAGATGAATATGGGTTGTAAATATTGCATATAAGTCTTAGAATGCATTAGTTTGAGTCTAGAGTCTAGTTTAGGAACATATTGCATTTGCATAGCATTTTCTTTGCATTTGTAGGTGCAACTTGGGAGATCAACTTGAGAGCTTGAGACATGGATTCTAAAGGCTAAAAGGACCAATAATCAAAGGGATTTAAAGGCTAGAAGCAATGGGAGAAAGTGGGGATCAACAAGGCATCAAAGAGGAGGAAGAATGCACAAAATCTGCTAAAGGGAGGCTCCCATCAGCCTCAAGGTCGATGGCTGGCAACTGAGGTCGATGGCTGCTCACCTTTCCAGAAAACAACAATCTTGCAGGTAATGGGAGGCTCCCATCAACCTTATGAAAGCTCCTATCGACCTCCCAGGTCGATGGCTGCTTATTTTTAGCCGAAAATCACTTTTTTCCACCTATATATACCCTTTTTGACCTATTTTATGGAGGTATCCTTCATCCATCTTTTGAGCCACCAAAAGACAACACTTTTAGAACTTTAAAGATTGTATTTTCTCTCTTGATCTTTAGATCAGGAGTTTATCTTTTAAGTTTGGATCTTGGATCAAACACTATCTTTATCTATGAAATCTATCTCTTTATCTTCATCTCTTTTCTTTTTATTCTTTATGTTGTGTGAGTACTCTTTTTGATGGAGCTAAGGATGTTTAGATCTACTTAGATTATGATGTGATATGGTGTTAGGGATAGTTAATCTTAAGTTTCCTAAGGATTTGGTGTGCTTAATGCTAGGTTTCAGAGTAGCTAACTAAGATCTAGACTTGTATGCATTGCTCGCCCGAGAGGTGTTCGATGAAATGCCTAGGAGAACCAAATACTTGCTATTTCAATCTATCCAATGAGAGTTGTTTGCTATATGTATTAGTGACTATATGGGCTTGCTTGTAATGATTCCTAATCGATTTATCATTTGCAAAAAACGAGAGTTGAGTGAATGCGATTGATAAGGAATTTGCCTCTTGCCATGAGAGTGGATTAGGCTAGTATTGCCTTTGGTCAAGGATTTGTGCTCAATAGCTTGATCTAACACCTTTATCACCATATTTTTAAGTAGATCGATTATAACATCCCTTGGTCCATCATCTTAGTTTATAGTTTATTTCAAGTTAGCATCTCTTAAGTCTATGTTTGCTTTCTTTACCTAAGTTTATTGTCTTATTTAAGTTGTTTACTTTCTTGCCTTGCTTTCGTTTCTAGATTATTAAGAAAACCAAAACAAAACTCAACCTTTCTTATTTGCTTAGATTAGGCTTGAGTGTGTATTTCCAAAGCTTAGATCCATCTAGCTAAGGTTTGCTCCTTGTGGTTTGATCCCAAAGTACTACAATGACATATCCGTGCAATTGTGGATTGTGTTATTGATAGGAACGGGCTTATATAAATTTTAAAGCTTCGTTCGTAGCGCCTCTTGTTTGAATGAACAATTAAGCGCTCATCAAGTTTTTGGCGCCATTGCTGGGGAGCACGATTGCTAGATTAAGATTTTCTTTGGATTTCTTTTAAGTTTGAGACTAAGCTTTATTTTTCAAAGTTATTGAACTATTTTCTTTTTTTTTTTTTTTTGCTTGTGCTTTATTGCAAGGATGATTAATTACCAACTTCAAGAAGGAGTTGGAGGAATGGGAGCATATGAGGAGACCATTGTTAAACTTTGATACACCAATCACGAGCAACACAAGGATGGGAATTAGACCCCCACCTGGAGATATGCCCCATCACGAAATCAACTCTAGCCTCATCAACATGATCCACAATGCAAGATACTTTGGTTTGGATGTGGAGAACCCCATCGAACACCGTGACAATTTTGAGAGGCTATGTGACACAACCAAGATCCATGGAATCCCCAGAGATTATGTGAAGCTATCTCTTTTCTTTCTCATTAGGGGATAACGCTTCACAAAGGGAGAAGACGTTGGTTAGCTCTTCCATAACCATGTAGGAACAATGCAAAAGGAGGTTCCTTGGTCAATTTACTAACAACGGAGGACTACAAATTTCCGGAATAGCATAGCTAATTTCGAGCAAGGGATTGAAGATAGATTAGGTAAAACTTGGCAAAGATTTAATGGATATGTGAGGAATTGTCCTCACCACGAATTCACTCAAGGAAGTCTTTTAAGGCTATTCCATAGGGGAGTCCATCAACACTTCCGGTTCAATGGAAATTTTGCAAGCTTGACCGCGGCTCAAGGTGAGAAATTGGTAGAGAACTTGGCTAAGAGCTATGCCGGAGAAGAGAGCTTTGGTTTCACATCAAAGATTGAGGGTAAATGCCTTGAGGAATTGAACGCGAAGATCAATGAGATAGCAAAAGCGGTCCTCAAGCCAAAGAAGAAGAAGCTAAGGATCGATGTAAGCTTCTTTGATCAACAAGAGGAGATGAGTTTTGTTCAAGAAAGATACTACGGGAGCTATTCACAAGAATCATCGCCTAGAACAAGTTTAGGAGAACGGACTCCTACTACACCGACAACACCCACTACTCCAAGAAAGCCTACTAATTCCACGGTAGAAGACATGCATTCCTTGATAAAAGAATTTGTGAATGGAAACGCGGAGATGAGGAGAGACTTGAACGATAAATTTGAAGCGTTAGACAAAAAGATTGATGCGAATTACATTGAGTTATCGGGGAAGTATGGTGATCTTGCTAACTATGTGAAGGGTATGGATCATCAAATAGCGGAGCTAGCCTCTAAACGTGAGTTTCAAATGGGTAGTATACCCGGTAAGTTTGAAGTTAACCCGAGAGAGTTTTGTCATGTCGTTACTTTGAGAATCGAAAGGCAATTACCTCCAAGGACTCAAGAGGTCGAATCTAAGAAGAATGAGACCGAGTTGGAAGAGATTTAAAATGATCCAATGCCTCTTGATGAAGAAGAGCAAGATGAGAATGAAGAAGAAACCGAAAAGGAAGAGGCATCTAAAGAGGCGCCTAAGATTCGAGAGGAGGAGCTTAAGGAAAAACCTCCTCCACGCCACAAGAAGAAAAGGGATTACATACCTACCGACACTAATGTTCTTATTGATGAGTTAAATCTACCCTTTCCGGGAAGATTTAAGAAGCAAATTATGGCGTCTATGTACCAAAAGATAAAGGATCATATGGTAGGACTAGTGGTAACCATACCGTTTATGGAGTGGTACGAAGATAACCCCATAGTGAACAAAGTGCTAAAGGACATAATCACAAGAAAGAAGAGAATTGATTTCGTCATGGAAGTTATGACTCATGAATGTAGTGCTATCATTCAAAACAAACTTCCAACCAAGAGAAGAAACCCCGAAAGTTTCACCTTGCCTTGTACTTTGAAGCACATGACCTTTGGGAAACGTTTGGTTGATTTAGGGGCAAGTGTGAGCTTAATACCCTTGATGGTCTCTAAGAGGCTTGGCTACACAAATTTTAAGCCAACAAGTATTCAATTGATATTGGCGGATAGGTCTATTCGATTTCTCTATGGTATTCTTGAAGATTTGCCATTAATGATTGGGAATTCGAAGTTTCAACGGACATTGTAGTCTTGGAAATTGATGAAGAACCCCTGAACCCTATCATTCTTGGAAGCCCTTTTCTTTCAACCGCGAGAGCCATAATAGATGTAAGGGGAGGAAAATTAGACTTTCATCTTGGAGACTTGATATTGAATTTCAACATCTTGGACGTTATGAAGAAGCCAACAATTGATGGAGCCGCTTTCTCCATTGAATGCCTTGATGAAGATTTAGCCGGAGAGCTAGAAGAGCTATACGTGGAAGATGGCTTGGAAGTAGCCTTAATCTACGAAAAGGGATCAAATGCAATCCTCTCAAATGAAGCCATGGAGTACAAAGTATTACTAGATGCTCAACCTATGGAACAAAGAGAAGTACTAGCATTGGAGCTAGGAAAATATGAACTGAGACCAAAAGAAGCAAAAGGCGAGGACAAAGAAAACTCGGATTGGAATGCGTTTAAAGCGCCTAAGGTGCATTTGAAACCACTTCCAAAAGGGCTAAGGTACATATTTCTTGGTCCTAATTCTAATTACACTGTGATCATAAATGACAATTTAAATTAAAGTGAAACATAATTGCTATTGAATGAATTGAAAAAGTATAGGAAAGCAATAGGTTACTCACTAGATGATATAAAGGGTATCCCCCAATCTTTGTTCATGCATATGATTCATTTGGAAGATGAATCTAAAACCTCAATTAAACCACAAAGAAGGCTTAACTCTAACCTAAAAGATGTGGTTCGCAAAGAAATCTTGAAACTCCTTGAGGCAAACATAATATATCCAATCTCGGGTAGCACATGGATCTCTCCCGTGCATGTTGTGCCTAAGAAAGGAGGGGTTATGGTAGTTAAGAATGAAAAATGAGCTAATCCCTACTAGAACTATAATGGGGCATAGGATGTGTCTTGACTATATGCTTCAACTAGGAAAGACAACTTCCCTTTGCCTTTCATTGACCAAATATTAGATTAGCAAATCGATTTTATTATTGCTTTTTAGATGGTTATTCGGGTTTTTTCCCAATACCCATTCACCTTAGAGACCAAGAGAAAACCATATTTACTTGCCCTTATGGTACTTATGCTTATAGGAGAATGCCCTTCAGTCTTTGCAATGCCCCTACTACTTTTCAAAGATGTATGATGTCCAAATTTGATAATTTAATTGAAGAATGTATGGAGGTCTTCATGGACGATTTTTCCGTCTATAGAGACTCCTTTGGAGAATCTCTTTCTAATCTTTGGAGGGTACTGAAGAGATGCGAGGAAACCAATCTTGTTTTAAATTGGGAGAAATGCCATTTCATGGTCCAAGAAGGGATAGTACTCGGGCATAAAATTTCTAAGAAGGGAATTGAAGTGGATAAAGCAAAAATTGGGGTGATGATGCATTTAGAACCACCAAATACGGTCAAGGGAATTCGGAGCTTTCACGTGGGATTCTATAGAAGACTCATCAAAGACTTCTCACAAATTGTGAGGCCAATTACAAGGCTTCTTTGTAAAGACACGCCCTTTGACTTTGATGAGGCGTGTATGAAGGCATTTGGAAAGATCAAGGAAGCCTTGATCTCGTCTCCGATAGTGCAAACTCCAGATTGGAAATTACCTTTCGAGAATATGTGTGATGCAAGACAATGGATGAAGCTCAAAGCAAATATGCAACAACGGAGAAGGAACTCCTAGCCATAGTGTTTTCGTTTGAGAAGTTTCGCTCGTATATAGTATGATCGTAAGTGATAGTATACACGGATCATGCCACTTTGAGACACCTATTGGCTAAGAAGGATTCTAAGCCAAGGTTGTTGAGATGAATTCTCCTCCTACAAAAATTTGATCTTGAGATAAAAGACAAAAAAGGGAATTGAGAATGGAGTGGCGGATCACTTGTCATGGATGAAAATTGATGATGGACTAACAATTAATGATTCACTCCCGGAAGAGCAAATCAACTCGGTGGAAACATTCTTCCTCATTGAGGGAAATCTCAAACAATGGGAAGAAGAGAATGCTAGTGCGGTAACTACTACAACACCTTGGTATGCCGATTTTGTCAATTACCTAGTGAGTGGAAAAGAGTCGCCGGATATGGGGACTTATGGGAAAATGAAGTTCTACCGAGATCTTAAGTCCTATTATTAGGATGATCTATTCCTCTACAAGCAATGCAAGGATCAATTAAATAGAAGATGTGTTTCAGAGGAAGAAGCTAAAGAAATTATAACCAAATATCATACTGGTAGCTTTGGTGGACACTTTGCCACTTTCAAGACAGTTCAAAAGGCTTTACAAGCAGGTTTTGGTGGCCCACAATGTTCAAGGATGCAAATGAAGTTGTCTCCAAGTGTGATGCTTGTCAAAGGAGAGGAAATAAAACGAAGAGAAATGAGATGTTGTAGAATCCTATTCTTGAACTGGAATTTTTTGATGTTTTGGGGAATAGACTTCATGGGACCCTTCCCTAAATCGAATGGGAATATTTACATATTAGTGGCGGTTGACTATGGCTCCAAATGGATAGAAGCGGTAGCAAACCCGACGAATGATACAAGGGTAGTGATCAAGCTTTTCAAAACGATCATTTTTCCTCGGTATGACACTCCAAGGATAATGGTAAGTGATAGTGGAAGTCATTTCATCAACAAGTTTTTTGATAAACTCTTGATAGCTAATGGAGTAAAACATAAAGTGGTTACACCATACCATCCTCAAACTTTCGGACAAGTAGAGGTATCAAATTGCCAAATCAAGGAGATACTAGAGAAGACAATTGGAGTAACTATGAAAGATCGGTCTACCAAGCTTGATGATGCGCTTTGGGCGTTTAGAACGGCATTCAAGACGCCTATCGTGACTACTCCATTCAATCTCATTTATGGAAAATCTTGCCACTTACCTATTGAGTTGGAACACAAAGCCTTATGAACTACAAGAAAGCTAAATTTCAACACAAGGAAGTAGCGGAGAAAAGATTAGTGCAACTGGAAGAACTTGAAAACTTGAGGAGAAATTATTATGATAGCTTAAAAATCTACAAGGGAAAGACAAAGGCTTTTCACGATAGGAAGATCCTCAAGAGAGAGTTCAAGAAAGGAGATAAAGTTCTATTATTCAACTCTCGGTACAAACTCTTCCCAGGGAAACTGAAGTCAAAATTGTCGGGTCCTCTTGAAGTTGAAGAAGTAATGCCATATGGTTCGATAACTCTAAGGAATCGTTCCGAAGAAGAATTCACGGTGAATGGACAAAGATGCAAGCCATACTTGGCAGNAGTTGCCTCGTCCTTCTTGATGAAAAATCACCATGAACCGCTTCAATGTCAAGCTAATGACTATAAAAGAGCGCACTTGGGAGGCATTCCCAAGAAGAAAAACCCACTTTGTTAAATAAATAAACACTTTTAATTTCAATTATATATATATATGATTTAGTATCTAATATAAGTTGTGTGGCTTTGGTTTATAAGGGTGTGATGATGAATGGAGCATCAATCAAACAAATTCCCGGAAAGATTCTAGCACCATCCTCAAATTTCAAAATGTTGGGCAAGATGTTGAGAAATGAAGAAAAAAGAGGAGTAACTTGCAAATATTTATTTAAAACACATGTTTAAGTGGTTTATCTCTTACTTTGCCATCACTCTCTCTTTCTTTCACACTTAGCAAAATAAACACTCTCTCATTTTGCAACTAAAAAATCGAACTCTCCCTTGTAAATTTTCGAAAAAATTGAGCTTGATTTCTAAGTCATTCTCTTGAATCCTTCATTGCATTCCTCTCTTAAGAACTCAAGGAATGTCTCTTATCTTTAAATTTTGAAGAAATGGTTAAGCTTTCTTAGATTCTTGGGTTCTTTGATTTTGAAGTTCTAAGCTTGAAATAAGTTGTGCTCATGGTTAGAATAGCTTAGGAATGAGGATTCATGTCTTAGTTTGCATGATTTGGTGCTCATTTGGAAGTTTTGAAAATTTGTGTTCTTGAACTGTTCTTGAACATGAATAGTAAATTTTTCAAAATTTCATGCACTTGAATTATTTAATGATCTCAAGTGATAACTTAAGGTTAGACATGAAGTTGCCAACAAGAATTTTGCAATTTCGTTGAGTAAAAACAAAGTTATGACCATTTTAATCCGTGGTTTTGGATTGGTGACGGGTTTGAATTGTAAAATTTGAAAGTTTGTGATTCTTAAAATTTTGGGCATCTTGATGTATTTATTGCATTAATCTTATGTTCCTTTATGCCTTGGGAATGATCTTTTCCACTTGAACCTTCTTGAGTTCAAGAATTTTGAGCCATAAAAATATTTAGAAACTTACATGTCATTCCTTTTAAGTGTAGGAATCAATTGAGTGAGCAACAAGAATGGCACCAATCACAAGAGGTAGAAATGGAGCTCATGCATAAAAAGGAAAATCCAACCAAGATTCTACTTCTAAAGGAGCTTCTACCTCTAAGGGAGCCTCCACTTCTAAGGGTGCAACAAGTTCGAGAAGAGCAAAAATGCCACCAAAACCTCCTCAAGAGCGAACACGTGCAGTGCGCCCAATCTCAAACACACCTCCACCTCGCCCATTACGAATCACGGATGGCCATTTGAGTGAGGAAGAGAGGGAGGAGCGGAGATACTTCGAGAAAATAACCTTTTTGCCTACAAAATTCAGGGAAAAAAGGATATTGCAAGGCACGAGACTTTATGAAGAAGTACGCTATCTCCTTGAAGGAATGAATCTCTGGTGTTTAATTGATATGAGCAAACCCCTCTATGAAGAAGAGATGAAGGATTTACTTGCCACGGTGAGGATTATCTACAATGCACCATCGCGGCCAATGGCAAGAAATGAGTGCCTAAATTTCAAGATTAAAGACAAGGAATACTCGATGAGTCTCTTTGAAGTTTGTGGGGCATATGATCTACCACAAGGAGAAGAAGATAAGTTCCCTAATTGGGATGAAATCAATGCCTTTTTTGACCTCATCGCCGATGGGCCATTCACAAACGCGAAACTGAAGTCTTCAAGGATAAGGAATCCGGTCATAAGATATGTTCATATGCTCTTGGCAAACACTTTTTTGCAAGGTTCGATATTGGCAAAGTCCACCGAAGCGAGGCGCTCCTTCTATTTTATTGGCTAAAAGACAATTTTGAACAATGGAAGGAATATGCGGAAGATGATGACTTTGGTTGTGAAATCAATATAGCGGTACTTTTCCTTCGACATATGGCGAGCTTCCAAGAGAAATAGGTTAGGACAACGACCCTTCCAACAATCCTCTTTGGGAGTTTCCTAACACCATTATTCAAGACAGCTAAAGTACCGTTGGGAGAACCAAGCAAGGTGAGAGATCGCATACAACTTCGAGACCTCATCTATTGGCGTTTCATCCGAGTAAACAAGACGATACAGGAGATGGAGTACCTCTTCAATGAATTCATCACCGTAAAGAGGGTATATATGACTATCCCTTGCAATGAGCTCACAAGAATAAGATCATTGGACAATGTCATCTTCGTGCATTCGGGAAAAAAAGAGGAAACGGAAGCCTCAAGTGAATTAAGGATGATAAAAGCCCATGGAGAGTCAAGCACGGTCAGCTCCGTCGCCACCACAAGCACCACCACCAATCCGATTCCATTCGTTCTACAAAAAAGAAGAGAGAAGGAACTCCTCGAATCCTTACAAGAAGAAAGGAGAGCACTTGAGGAGAAAGTGAACCGTGACATTGAAGACTTAAGGAGGCAACTCATCGGGGCTCAAATCCAAACAAGACAAGAGGATTTAGGGAGTGGACACATGGAAGGGAGCATTGTTCAAGCGAACACTCCACTAGCCGTGAAATCCCTAATGTCGTTGGAAGAGATGAGAGAGCACATAAGGAACAACGTCAACATGAAGACCTACAAGAGGACTAGGAAGAGGAGAAAATCCACCAAACCAAGATCACCTTAAAAGAAAGAGGTACCACCTACAACCATTGTAAATACCATTTCATGTTTTCGTTTTCTATATTTGTTTTAAAGGTGAATCTCATGGTTTAGAATTCACCAAGACGGTGAAATTTAAGTCCGAGTGAGGTGATGCAATACGAGCTGTTCAAGAAGCTGAGCTAGAACTAAGTGATAGTGAAGACGAAGTGAACTTGGGAGATGAGTTGGAGTTGGCGCAGTCCAAGGCTGAAGAAACTCTAGATCCATTCGTTTTCACCAATGGGCATGTTACTAGATCTCAGACAAGAAGCCTTCAGAACCGAATTGCAACATTGGTTTATCACGAACCAATTTTGATTTCAGATCAAGAAGTAAATCAGGATTTAACCAAGACTTTCAACCACTCGGTTTTCAAGCTTGATTAAATCGAAATAGCAGATGGGTTTTTAGTAGGATTTTAGACTTAGTTTATTTTCTTATTTTAGGGCCTAATTTTAAGCCCAATTTTAAAGAGGAGGTCGAAATCTCTTAATTCCTTTTGGAATAAGGATTTTCGAAAACCCTTAGTAGTTTAGGTTATTTAAGCTTTGTTTTCATAGACTTTTAGGTCATTCAGAGTTTTATGAAAATTTCAGTTTTCTCTTTTCTTTCTAAGAAAGTGAACCTCTGTTCATCATTGAACAACCTTATTGCTTAAGAGTTAATTCTCTAAAAGATTTCTCAATTCCAGATAACCAAAGAGTTAATTCTCTAGATATAAAATAAACCCTATCCAAACTTCATCTCCATCGAAATTTCCTCCTTGTTTTCGCAGAAACCCTTCTGAAAATTCAGATCAGAAACTTCTCTTTCTTGTTCAGAAGATCCTGGATTCCATCAAGTGGTATCAGAGCAATCTGAACACAGAAACTTGAGTAGTTTTCATCCTTTTTCTTCGAATTTTTTTTTCCGGTTTTGGGTTATTTTTTTTCTCTTTTCTTTTATGCTTTCTTAATTTTGCAAGGCTTTAGATACAAGAACAACTTATAAAAAAATCGACAAACAAAGAAAAATAAAAGGAAAAGCTAAAAAAAATCTGAAAAAAAGTTGAAGAGAAATCCAACTTCTTGTGGTAAAGGGGTTGCAGCTGTAACTTCCGCTACAAGGTTCAAGCCTTTGTTGTTGAATTCTTTTCTCTCTATCTTTCTGAAATTGGGGCATTTTGGGAATTGATTCTAAGGATTGATTTGGTTTAGGGATTTACTCTAAGTTGTGATTTGGTTGTGTTCTTTGCTAAGCATTTGATTCACAGAATTTTAAGAAAGAGTAACACCACAAAAAAATCGAGTGATACAAGGAGAGTTGAGAGGCTTTGGCTAAATTTTACTAATCTAACAAGTTTGTTCGTGTTTGATTGGTTATTTTGTAGGAAAACATGTCAGGAACTGACAAGGATTCGCAAACCTCGCGAGATCCACCACCGTTACCGCTCAATAAGTTGCAGATCGAGGCGATTGTTGCTGAAGTTATTAAGAATATACACAAAACTAACCTACTGAATTCTTCTAACAATGATCGTGATGTGCAGGAATTGCAGGCTGCTCAAAAGGCGAAGGAAAAACGTCAAGGCAAACAGGTTATAGGCGAGTCTTCCTATGATGCTATTGCTTCGGATGAGGACGAAGATTTACTTCACGATCTAGCTGAGTATTCTGCGCCTAAGAGGCCAGCTAACAGGCGAGTTCAGGTTCGAGATGAGGATATCATGCTCGGCCATTACACTGCTCGGAGAGGTCCAAGAAAAAATCAAACTCCTGCAGCTGATGATAACTTGAGAAATCTCAAACTTCGAATCCCATCTTTTGAAGGAAAGAATGATCCTGATGCATATTTGGAATGGGAAAAGAAGATGGAGTTAGTCTTTGATGTGCAGAATTACTAAGAGCAAAAGAATGTAAGACTTGCAACTACTGAATTCGGTGGATATGCTCTTCACTGGTGGGATCAGATCGTTACTACACGACGCAAAACAGGAGAAGCTCAGGTTGCTTCATGGTTCGAACTTAAGACACTCATGAGACGTCGTTTGGTGCCCACTCACTACAACAAGGAAGTCCATCACAAATTGCGCAGACTTACTCAAGGTCAGAAAAAAGTTGATGACTATTATTAAGAGATGGAAACACTCATGATAAAGGCCGGAATTGACAAGGATGAGAATGCTACAATGGCACGTTTTCAAGTTGGTTTGAATTGTGACATTCAAGATAATCTGGAGATGTATGACTAGAATGACATCTATAAGTTGTTGCATAAGGCAAATCTTGTTGAGAAGAGGTTGAAAAGGAAGGCTACCTCACGAAATTTCCCAAACAATTTTCGGTCGCCCAGACCCGAAGTTGTTGGCAGCAAGCCGAAGGAGGAAACAAAGAGCTTCCCACGCGAAGACAAGAGCAAACCCACTCCTGCTCGATCTCGTGACGTTAAGTGCTTTAGGTGCCAAGGATTTGGCCATTATTCAAGTGAATGCAACCACAAGAAGGTGATGCTAGTTCTGGACAGCAGAGAACTTGTGTGAGAAGATGAGGAGTCTTCGAATTCTGAAGAAGAGACCATCGACTACCTTGTTTATGGGAAACTCTTGGTCACACGAAGATCACTTGCTATACAATCTACCCCATCTGAGACTGATCAAAGGGAGAACTTATTTCATACTCGTTGTATAGTTTCTGATAAAGTCTGCAATTTTATTATTGATAGTGGGAGCTGTACTAACGTTGCGAGTGAACTTTTTGTACGAAAAAAGGGCTGGAAAAATGGCAACACCCCACGCCTTATAGGATGCAATGGTTGACTGAGAATGGCGACCTTAAGGTGAGTGAACAGGTGATGGTTCCCTTAAGTATTGGACGATATACTGACAAAGTGGTGTATGACGTTTTGCCAATGGATCCAAGTTATCTTCTGCTGGGAAGACCATGGAAATTCGATAAGAAGGTTGTTCATGATGGATTTAAGAACCATTATTCCTTCCATCATAAAAATATGAAGATCGTGCTGGCTCCTCTGTCGCCTCAGGAGGTTTAGGACAATCAACTTCATCTCAGTGGAAAAAAGTCTGAAGCTGGAAGTAGCACAAAAGCCACGACCTCTAGACGTAAGAAAGAGGTCCTTCAACTATCTAAGGTAAGTGACATTTCTAAAGCTATGCATCTTTCACAACCTATGCTATTGGTTATTTCTAAGGAACTAACAATTTCTACTGAGCTTTCACCGGAGCTTCCGAGTGATCTTAAGAAATTATTGCAGGAATTTGCAGATGTTTTTCCTGAAGAAATGCCGCCAGGTCTGCCTCCAATTCGCGGCATTGAACACCAAATAGACTTTGTTCCGGGAGCGTCTATACCTAATAAACCCGCATATAGAGCGAATCCGGAAGAGACTAAGGAGATGCAGCGCCAAATTGATGCATTGATGGAGAAACAACACATTCAGGAGAGTTTGAGTCCTTGTGCAGTACATGTTCTACTCGTACCAAAGAAGGATGGAAGCTGGCGCATGTGCGTCGGTTGCAGAGCCATCAACAATATCACTATAAAGTATCGACATCAGATTCCTCGTGTAGATGATATGTAAGACAAACTGCATGGATCCTGTGTGTTTTCTAACATTGATTTGCGTAGTGGTTATCATCAGATTCGAATGAAAGAGGGTGATGAATGGAAAACTGCGTTTAAGACTAAGTATGGTTTATATGAATGGCTTGTTATGCCTTTTGGACTTACAAATGCACCTAGTACATTTATGAGACTGATGAATCACGTTTTGAGAGCTTATATAGGTCATTTTATTGTTGTATATTTCGATGACATCTTGATTTATAGTAAGAACATGGCTGACCATATCAGTCATCTGAAATCGGTTTTAGAAGTACTTAGAAAGGAAACTTTGGTTGCTAATCTAAAGAAATGTACTTTTGGAACGGATCACCTTGTCTTTTTAGGATTTGTTGTAACAGCACAGGGTATCAGAGTGGATGAGGCGAAAATTGTAGCCATCAAGGACTGGCCAAGGCCGTCTAATCTGGCGGAGGTTAGGAGTTTTCATGGGCTGGCTGCTTTCTACCGTCGGTTCATTAAAGACTTCAGCACCTTAGCAACACCACTTACCGAAGCCATCAAGAAAAATGTTGGTTTCAAGTGGGAAAAAGTACAAGAAGATTCTTTCCAACAGCTTGAACGGAAGTTAATCAATGCACCATTACTTGTTCTTCCTCACTTTTCTAAAACATTTGAAATTGAATGCGATGCTTCTGGAGTAGGAATTGGAGCTGTACAGATGCAAGAGAGGAAGCCCATTACTTATTTCAGTGAAAAACGCAGTGGTGCAAGGCTGAACTATCCAACGTATGACAAGGAGTTATACGCGCTGATTCGGGCTCTTCAAACTTGGCAGCATTACCTTTGGCATAAAAAGTTTGTGATCCACACCGATCATGAGTCTCTTTAGCACTTAAAGGGTAAACACAAACTGAACAAAAGACACGCCAAGTNTCATTGAAACATTTCCTTATGTCATTTACTACAAGCAAGGTAAGGAGAATGTAGTTGCTAATGCACTATCTCGCAGGTACGTGTTACTCTCTGCGTTAGAAACTAAATTGCTACGCTTTGAGTTTGTTAAGACATACTACGTGGATGATCCTAACTTTCATGAAAATTTTAGAGCAAGTGATAATCATTCCAGTAGTGTATTTTATTAATCTGACGGGTTTTGTTCTATGGAAACCGCTTGTGTTTACCACGTTGCTCTTTGAGAGATTTAATGGTCAGGGAATCACATGAGGGAGGTCTAATGGGACATTTTGGAGTCGATAAGACTTATCACGTGCTGAAAGAGCACTTCTACTGGCCGCATATGCGGAAGGACGTGGAGAAGTTCTGCAAAAGGTGCATCATCTGAGCCCAAGCTAAGTCGACTAACAGCTCACAAGGTTTGTATACTTCTTTACCTCTTCCTATGAGCCCATGGGTTGACATTTCTATGGATTTTGTTCTTGGGTTGCCTCGAACTAAACATGGTAGAGATTCAATCTTTGTTGTGGTAGATAGGTTCTCTAAGATGGCTCATATTATTGCTAAGTTTCTTAGTTATTTCTAGAAGATTCTGTGGTCTAGATTAGGGACGAAATTGTTGTTTTCTACTACTTGTCATCCTCAGACTGATGGTCAAACTTAAGTAGTTAATAGATCTTTGTCTGCTTTACTGCGGTCTATTGTTGGGAAAAATATCAAGTCTTGGGAAGATTGCTTGTAATATGTTGAGTTTGCTTATAATCATTCGGTCAATAGGACCACCAAATTTTCACCATTTCAGATAGTGTATGGGTTTAGTCCGTTGACTCCATTGGATTTATTGCCTTTACCTCTGAAAGAACAAGCTAATCTTGATGGAAAAGCCAAGGCCGAGTACGTTGTTTCTTTGCATGAACAGGTAAAGAAGAACATTGAATCAAGCACTGAGGCTTACGCAAGACATGCCAATAAGAAATGCCGCGAGCTGATTTTAGAGCCTGGAGACATGGTTCTAATTCTTCTAAGGAAGAAAAGATTCCCAGAAGCGCGAAAGTCCAAGTTGGACAAACGAACCGATGGTCCATTCAAAGTGCTGGAACGCATCAACAACAACGCCTATAAGATTGATCTTCAAGGTAAGTACACCGTGAGTTCAACCTTCAATGTTGCTGACTTGATTCCTTATCTTGTAGGAGCTGCAGATTTGAGGACAAATCCTTTTAAAGAGGGAGGGGATGATGCAATACGAGTTGTTCAAGAAGCTGAGCTGGAACTAAGTGATAGTGAAGACGAAGAGAACTAGGGAGATGAGCTGGAGTTGGCGCAGTCCAAGGCTGAAGAAACTCTAGATCCATTCGTTTTCACCAATGGGCCTGTTACCAGATCTCAAACAAGAAGGCTTCAGAACCGAATTGCAACATTGGTTTATCACGAGCCAATTTCGATTTCAGATCAAAAAGCAAACCAGGATTTAACTAAGACTTTCAACCACTCGGTTTTCAAGCTTGATTAAATCGAAATAGCTAATGGGTTTTTAGTAGGATTTTAGACTTAGTTTATTTTCTTATTTTAGGGTCTAATTTTAAGCCCAATTTTAAAGAGGAGGTCGAAATCTCTTAATTCCTTTTGCAGTAAGGATTTTCGAAAACCCTTAGTAGTTTAGGTTGTTTAAGCTTTGTTTTCACAGACTTTTAAGTCATTCAGAGTTTTATGAAAATTTCAGTTTTCTCTTTTCTTTCTAAGAAAGTGAACCTCTTTTCATCATTGAACAACCTTATTGCTTAAGAGTTAATTCTCTAATAGCTTTCTCAACTCCAGATCACCAAAGAGTTCATTCTCTAGATCTAGAATAAACCCTATCCAAACTTCATCTCCATCGAAATTTCCTCCTTTTTTTCGCAGAAACCCTTCTAAAAATTCAGATCTGAAACTTCTTTTTCTTGTTCAGAAGATCCTGGATTGCATCAGGAGGAGCCTTGGAACTAATGCTTATGTTCATTTTGATGTTTTCTTTCCCATGTATATTGAGTCATGCATTGTTAATTGTTATGATTTATAAAAAACCAAAAAAATCGAACTATTTTCAAAAAATTCATAAAGATTTTCAACTTGTTTTCTAAAATTTGCATATAGTTTGCATACATTTGTGAATACTTAGGTGGTTAGAGCATATAGGATTGCATTTTGCATAGAGAACCTTGCCTTGTAAGTAGACTTAGTCATGCTTACGATTTTGTGCCCTCATTAGTAGTATTATGATGCTTGAACCACTTAGAAATTTAGATGCTTTGAATTGGCTTCTCGAAGCTCTTTGTGAAAATTGAAGCATATTGGATTTGAAACCTATCCCATCTAAGTGAACCTAATTGAACCTAATTGAACTTAGTTTTTTTCTTGCTTATGGTCTTGAAGTACTCTTCCATGGTAAAACACTAAACACTTGAGTTATGTTTTGACCACTCTTCTTAACTCAAGTGGCTACTATCATTTTAAGAGTAGTTTCCCCATCTCGAAAATCCGAAACCTTTCATTTTAGACCTTCCTTATTGATTGACTGTGAGGCCTCTTTTGGATAATGCACACATGGGCAAAAACTCGTGTAAATTGAAGTTGAACGACAAGGTCTAGTGCTTCCTTAGAGTAAGCCTCATTTTAAGGTTAACTAGATTTTAGGAAGGGGTCTTTCAAATGATACATGGGTTTGGGAGTTTTTCTTGGTAAAGTCTAGTGTTAAAAGCTTGAGAAGATTGCTCTTAATTAAGAAGTTATGCAAGCATAATTGAGAAAATATAAGGGAAAGAGTATTTAAAGAAGAGAGTCTAAGAGATCCAAAGTCTTGTAAGTTCCAAGCATAAGTCTCAAGGATTTAGAATTGTTAAGAGAGTCACTAGTGACTTTTGAAGAGAGAGAAAAGTGATTCAATGTTTTCGATTTAGTGATAGTGGCTCCTATAAGAGAAAGTTAAAGAGAATTGCTAGAAGAACAAAAGAGTTTGATAGAATTATGAAAGGGTATGTTAGTACTAAGCAAAAATCGAAAAGGAGAGTTGTTGATCTCATTGGGAAATCTTGAATATGTTGCTAAGAAAGAGCGTGTGGGGTTCAATCTCTAGGGCTTTAGGAAGGGAAACACATCCGGGTAGTGTAGGTATTTAATGGGAATCGGGATTCCTAGCCTAGTGGAAGCAATAGCTTTATATGCATAAGTTGTTCGGCTACTACCTTTATTTTGCCATATGTCTTGCATTACTTATTTTTGAAAGAAAACCACCATCAAATTTTAGTGAAACCTCCTTTAAATACTTCTTTGAATATCTACCCCTTTTATTTCCACGAATAATGGATTGAGACTTTTTGCCCATAAGTAAAGACTGCACACCATAAACTTAATTGAATGTTAAGGGATACGTGGATAAGATGGTATGTGGACATTTAACTTAGGTGCCTAGAGATAGTTCT
>OVAN01002294.1:3709-34324 GCA_900406275.1 Anastatica hierochuntica | reverse complement strand
GATCCTTCTTCTATCTCCTTAGTCGAATTTGGCCGCTCATTGTCCAAGCTCCCCTCGTCTTCACTATCACTCAGCTCTAGTTCCACCTCTGAAGCATCCTGTCTTGCATCAAGAAGACAACGTAAAACATTCATAGAAGGTCAAAAATCCTAACATAAAAACACTGATGGTTTGGTAAAGCAAATCAGTGTAGTTGAAACAATATTAAATTGGCAGTCAAAGAATCCGGCATCCCATAACCATTGAGCCAAATTGACAAAAAGGTAACCATTTTAAATCTATCCATTAAAGAAATAAACAAAAAGATAGCCGCCTTCCATTAAGAAATCCATCACTTAGCAACTATTGTTTCCATGACCTCTCCTCTTATGAACCAGAAAGAGTCTGAACTAAAATCTCTAAAAGCCCAATTACACTCCCTACAAAATCAGCCAAAAAACAACCCCAATTTTCATATGATATCTTCACACCTTATCCGTTATACACACCCCATACACCGTCCAAGCATAATCCCTCTCTTTCTCCAATGACCCAAGCATTTTTGGATCATCCTCATTTTTGCCAACATCTGTTGTCGAAGGATAACATGTTGCAAAAAGAAACCAATCAAGTAGGAAGGAAAAACTTCTATACCATAAACTCCAAAACCCGTAACACCACCAAAAAGCACTGAGCCACAATTCATGGTAAAACATGCCAACAATCCAATCACTACTTTTATCAAGGAAGTGGCGAACCGAGAAAGGAAGTCAAAGAGTCAAACCAAGATAGGGATATCCAGATATACAAAAGACAGCTCAGATGATGAAGAAATAATTCCAAACGTCATGATGACCGAACCAACTGTTGAAGAGGAGGACATAGAAAGTGATGGAGGAAACCTCTTAGATGACAGAAGAGAACCTCGAAGAGGTCACCCCCACCAGATTGGAATTCGACATATCATGAATCTCACAATGGTTTTAACTTCTATGGTATCCCTTCGTCAAAGTGGCAAGACAAGATTTATGAAATGTATGCATGACTCACAAAACAACCACTTTATCCCAGAGTAACTCTTCCTATCATAATAGACAAGATTGTCTCCAAATTTCAAGATCGTCTCAGAAAATGGTAGATTAGTCTAGGCCAATACCGATAACTATAAGTACGTCAGTCTTCTACAGTTGATTCCTTGATTGGACACATCCACAATGAATTCGTAGGCACATGAGATCATTACACAGTAAAAGCAAAAGAAGAGTATCTTAGCATAAAATGTTGCTCCTTCAAAAGAAAGGATCTTGAGAGACACTATGAAAGAATATCAAAGAGATTATATCCCCGAATGAAATAGATGATGTCAACCTCAAGCAGATGTACTTGAACTCACTCCCAAAACCACTTGGAAATGATACCTCACATATATTATCCCTAAAGAACATGACTCTCAATAAGTCTCTTTGGGAGAAATATACTAAACTTCTCTTGCAACTCTGGAAAAGTTATGCAACCACCAGAAGTTCTTTAAACAATTGCAAGAATAAGGAAAGTTCCTTGGAAAGGCTTGTGACTGTCCAGACATCTCCATCAAATGCAATGCAAAGAAGTGTGAATGCTCCACAATATGTGGAAATAATAAATTTATGAGAAAATGAAAAAAAAATATCCTCAATTATCTAGCAAAAATAAAATGGAAGTTGTTCAGAAGAAAGAAACAAAGAGGATTCGAGAAATCAGACATATGCTACATCTTCAAGAAGAAAGGGCACTATGCTAAATTCCAAAACAAAAAGAAAATAGATAACCTCCTTGTATACTTAGCCCAAATTGAAGATATTGATGATTGAGACATCGAATCAATATTCTCTATTAATGATGAGCCAACAGATAATCCTATCTATGGGAATATAGATGAATCTTCAAACAAATCTAATAGCGAAGAAGATGAAGATATAGATGATCAGATCATGCTCTGATCAGGGTGAAGAGTATGCTATTTTCTCTAATCAGGTCGAAGAGCATGATCAGATCATCTATATCTTCGCCTTCTTCGCTATCAGATTTGTATGAAGATTCATCTTCGTGCTCTATTCCCATAGCTAGGGTTGTGTCATCTATTGGCTCATTGTCAATAGAGAATATTGATTCGATGTCTTAGTCATCAATATCTTCCATTTGGGCTAGATATCCAAGGAGGTTATCTCTTTTCTTTTTGTTTGGGCATTGTTTGGCATAGTGTATGTTCTTCTTGTAGATGTAGCATCTGTCTGATTTCTTGAATCCTCTTTGTTTCTTTCTTCTGAAGAACTTCCACTTTTTTTTTTGCGAGATGATTGAGGATATATCTTTTGCCTATTTCTCTTAATTTTTTTCTTTTCCATGTACTGTGGAGCATCCACACTTTTTTTCTTGCATTTGATGGAGAGGTCTGGACGGTCACAAGCCTTTCCAAGGAGCTCTCCTTGTTCTTGCAATTGCTTAAAGAGCTTTTGGTGGTTGCATAACTTTTCCAGAGCTGCGAGAGAGGTTTAGTGTATTTCTCCCAAAGATGCTTGATTGAGAGACATGTTCTTTAGGGATAATATACGTGAAGTCTCATTTCAAATGGTTCTGGAAGTGAGTTCAAGTACGGCTGCTTAAGGTGGACATCTATTCCATTCAGGGCGTAAAATCTCTTTGAGACTCTTTCATAATGCCTCTCAAGATATTTTCTTTTGAAGGAGAAACACTTCATACTAAGATACTCTTTTCTTGCTTGGACTGTGTAATGATCCGATGTGCCTAGAAATTCACTGTGAATGTGTCCAATCAAGGCATCAACTGTGGGGAACTATCGTACTAGTAGTTGCCGTATTGGTCGAGACTAATCCATCATTTTCTTAGACGACCTTGAAATTTAGAGATCATCTTGTGTATTATTATAGGAAGAGCGACTCTGGGTTAAAATATTTATTTTGTGAGCCATGCATGCATTTTGTATATCTTGTCTCGCCACTTTGACAGAGAGGGATATCATCGAAGTTAAAATCATTGTGTGATTCACGATATCTCAGATTCCAATCTCGTGGGGGTGAGCTTTGCAAGGTTCTCTTATGTCATCTGAGATGTTTTCTCCATCACTTCTATGTCCTTTTCTTCAACAGTTGGTTCGACCATCATGAAGTTTAGAATGAAATCTTCACCATCTGAACTATCTTGTGTATATCTGGACATTCTTATCTTAGTTTGACTCTTTGACTCCCTTTCTTGGTTCGCCACTTTCTTGAAAAAATTTAGTAATGAGATTGTTGGTATGTTCTACCATTGAACAATGGTCAGTGCTTCCTGGTGGTGATGGGGGTTTTGGAGTTTGTGGCATAGAAGCTTTTCTGTTACCACTTGATTGTTTTCTTTTTGAAACATGTTGTTCTTATATGACACGTGTTGGCAAAAATGAGGATGATAAAAAATGCTTGGGTCATTGGAGAGAGAGAGGGGTTGTGTGTGGACAGTGATGGAGTGGTGTATACGGGATAAGGTGTGAAGATATCATACGACATTTGTGGTTGGGTTTTTGGATTATTTTGTAAGGAGTGTAGTTGAACTTTTAGAGATTTTCTTTCAGACTTTTTCTGGTACCTAAGAGGAGAGAGGTCATGGAAGCAGTGGTTACTAAATGAATAATTTCTTGGTGGAGGGAGGCTATCTTTTGTTTATTTCTTTGATGGAGAGGCTTAAAATGGTTACCTTTTTCTCAATTTGGCTCAAGAGATGGTTTTGGGTTGCCGCATTCCCTAGCTGCAAATTTAGTATTGTCTCAGCTGCACTAATTTGCCTTACGAAACAATCAGAGTTTTTTATGTTAGGATTTTTGACCTTCCATGAATGTTTTATGTTGCCTTCTTCAAATTATCGTGGTGGGAAAGTATCTTCTTGAGACGATGAAGGGCCAATCATATAACTTAGTTTCACCTTTTCTTGATTAGAAGGTTTTGGAGCTGTCCTATTTGAATACAAAATGTAGTATTCAAAATTTCTTCCACTAGGCTCACTAAGGAGGCCACCTTCTGGATCTATTGATTCATAACGTTCTTTGAAGATTTGTTGAGTTGATTTTTTTTCTTCTCCATCTTGAAATTTCCTCCTCATCTGAGATATATGCTAAACAATTTGGACAGTCACATATGACGACGAATTTGTGGTCCATTTTATCTGAGAAAGCATATATAGGATTTCCATATTCATTGAAGGAGCTGATTAGGATATTATCCAAGTATTGTTGGACCGCCATGAGTTCTTCTTGTGAGAGATTGAGTTAATTTAAGTATAAAAACATGTAGGACATGACTGATCACCATCTTACTTAAATGATATTTCCATAGATCCATATTTCTTCTTTGGATGGAAGAATCAACGCATTGTATTGGAGCCTTGCTTTGATAGAGTTTTTCATAGTTCGTCACGCACGATTCTTGAAGCAACTTGAGTAGCTTTTCTCATGGGATTTGTTTTGGTACATGAATGCATGACGGGCTATGTTGTGACTCTATTTGTAGGAGCAATGCACTTTCTGTATCTCGTGGGAGGTTGAGACCCATAGCATGATTTTTGACTTGATACGCCATTTGGTTGCGGAGTGTTGCTGCATACGTGTTTCCAATCTGAGGAGCACTTGCAATTTGTAGCTTGATTTGTATGTTCTGGAAGATTTGTGGATCTTCCAACGCTACATTGAAATTTGGAAAGAGTATGACAAACATTGTACCAACATTTAAGGTTGTTTTTAGAGTTGCTATACAATCATGCTAATATTCTTTGTATATGGTGTCAAGTAGTGCAACTCTCGCCACAGCTGGTATGCTTTTTCTCCATGAAGGATGAGTGTCAATCGTATAGCTCCATAGTGAAGGTGAGTATAGCCATGTGCTCTCCATTGATGTACCATCTCTCGTTGAGCCGCAAGGAAATCATTTGCTCAACTTCAGTTGTTGGTACTAGGTGTTGTTCTAACTGGGATGCTAAAAAAAGTTATTTGGCAGCATGTTTGTTGGGGCTAAACTCAAGTTCTATGACTTTTAGGATGGTGGTGTTTGGTTTAGTGAAAGCCTTGTAAGGGGATTTAGTAGGGGTAACTGGATGATAGAGATTTTACTATCATCTACATATTATACTTCATAAAGGTAATCTACTTTACTTGCATTTGATTTTCTGAGAGAGGGTAAACTAGATAAAGAGGATGAAACTTTCGTGTTGAAACCAAAGACAAAGTTCTCCCTTGATTTATAGTGCTAGAGATATGGAAAATCATTTATGATATGGAGCCATATTCTCTTATGTCCTTATTTTTAAAAAGAAAATACCTTATATCCCTCTCCAATCTCCTATATCCCTTTTAAGTTGACTTTACCAGTTTACCCCTAATATTAATAATTCCATTAATTAATTCTCTCAAAAATATGTTCTATGTTTTTTTTTTAAATAGCGCTCGTCGGAGACAAACCGGTCGTTACCTTCGATACTGTGCTCCGGTCCGTCTCCTTCGTCGCCGACAAAGCTAACCATGTTTTTTTAATCTTTTTCCATTTTTATTGGTATTGGATCGATTAGTAGTTTAAATAGGTGATAGTTGCATTTAAATAGTTTAATTTGAGTTAGTAAGCATTAGATTCTCTTTGATTTGCACCCGAAACCATTAAATTTAAGTTTTCGAGAAAAGAGAACTAGGTAGCACTAAGGAAACTGAGTAATACTGGAAAACTGGTAAAATTGAGGATAGTTGATTGAGTTTTTTGCAGTGTTTTGGCAGGACAAAATGAGCAAGCAGGAGATATCATTGGAGGATAATAATAGAGATAATCTAATGTATTAATATAAAAAGCATTTTGTAAAAAGCATTTTGTAAAAAGCATTTTGAATATTAATATGATGTAACTCCTAATGTATGTGTATTGTATTATATAATATAATATATTATTTCAGATTAGGCCCAAAAATTGGTAATAACCCATATTGTTTCAGATTGAGGCCCAAATATGAATATTAAGTTTTTACCCTATTCTCAATTACAAACGAAACAGTTCTTCGTTTCTCGGTTCATTCATCGTTTCATCTTCTTTTTCTCTTATTTCTCTCTTCTTTCTCTCGAAACTCTTCGGTTTTACTCTCCAACACAAAAATAAGTTTTCTCTCATGGCGTCGTCTTCGTCGAACACCGGTAAGTGACTCTCTCTCTCTCTCTCTCGTTTAACAATATTCCCTTGTTTTGTTTAGTTTCATATTAGTTTCTCTTTAGTTTCCCTATAGTTTTACTTTAGTTGTACTTTAGTATCAGAATCGAGTTTCCTTTTTGTTTTGCGTTTTGCATGTCTTTGGAAATTTAGAAGAAGGATGGTAATCGATATACAGTCGATATATACTATAGTCTAGGAAAATATTTACACTATAGGTGTAAAGATTGAACTTATCTATAGGTGTAATGATGTAAAAAAGACTGATTTAATCTCATCTTACATTTATAGATTACCGAGAGATGCTGTTCAATTTTAATGATTTATTTTTTAATAACGTTTTTACATATTGTGGAAAGGTCAAAGAGGAGAAAAAAGTAAAAGAGGAGGTCAATAAAGAATTGGTCAAAGTTAAAGTGAACGATGAAGAAAAAAAGGATGGAGATGAACCACAAAAACAAGAGGAGAAACCAGATGAAGAAGAGGAGGACGAAGATGAAGAGGAAAATGATGAAGACACAGTTTCAGAATCTCCAAAATCTGCATGGTCGGAACCTATATTAAAGAGGCCTAGCCAGACGACGGGATACTCGTCTAAGAGAGAAAGACAGAGACAAGAAGACAGAGACAACGACGATAGTGTGAACTATGAACCGCCACCGAAGCGTGGCCGCTTTTCTCCGTCAGACCCCGAAGGTGATCCCGAAGATCGCTCCGAAGATGATGACTACTAATTAATCGATCTCTCTTTATTATTATGCTCAGTTTTGTTTTTTGGATATAAAACTTATTATGCTCTATTGGGATTTTAATTACGTTTTCAATAAAACAACGAATGGTGATTGTAACGGCGACTGTGAAGATCCGATCACCATGACCTCCGCACGCGTAGATCGACGATGACTGGTCTTGCCGGCCGAGGAACAATGGGATATGGGGGTTGAGGGTTTTTTGGGTGTCTTTGTGTTGAATCTTTCTGGATCAATGGTCCGATTTTGAGGAAATCTCTCTGTCAGGCTGTGGGAGACGATTAAGGAAGGTGGATCTTCCTATTTCAAGGAGGACCCGATGATTCAGGTTTTTTGGAGGAGCAATGGTTTGAGATCTGTATCTATATCTCTTGGATGTGTATTTGGAGAAAGCTCCTGCATCCGGCGCAAGCTTGGGCGTATCTCTGGATTCTGCAATATCTTCTGTGTCAGATAAAGGAAAATGAATACATTGGCTTGGGATTTGGACCTAACCACAAAGTAGAGGATATCTTTTCTGCCTTATATTATCCTTGCTCCGATCCTGGTCAACGATTCAGTAGTTATTGGCGACAATTCTTCTTGATTCTCCGAGTGGGGTTTGCTACCAGTATATATTCACAGGTAAATAGAGGTCTTCGGCATCACTTTCACAAGTTTTTGGCTCTGTTTTCTCGTGTAAGGGACACAGATGAGAAGCCCCTATTTCGATTAATACTTGGTTTTGTTACAGGGTTTGTTGCTTTATCTGGGTTATGGTCTTCTTTGGAAGCTCTGGGAATAGTTAAGATGGCTCAAATTGGTGTTTCAAAGGGAAAAGCAGTGAATGTACTGAGGCAATACGGATTTCCGCGGATGCCATAACAAAGAAAGTGAAACAATTTTCTCTAACACTCATTGGCAGACTTATGAATCCGGATAAACAAAGGATGGAGAGTCTAATGGCGAATCTTCCAAAAATATGGAAGTTGGAAGGGAAGGTAAAAGGAGGAGAGTTGGGTAACGGGAAGTTTCAATTTACCTTCTTGAACGAGAGGGATCTCTTGGATGTTTTGAGCTATGGTCCATACCACTTTGATGGATGGATGGTCTCCATTGTTCGATGGGAGCCAGTGGTGCAGCCCTCATATCCTTCGGCCATAACTTTTTGGGTCAAAGTGGATGATATTCCAATGCATTTATGAGATGAAGCGACAATCTGAGCTATTGGTAAAGCAATCGGTGAGGTTAAAGAGTATGATGAAGCTTCTGGAAGTGTATTGGTCACTGTGGATGGGTTCCAGCCCATTGCTTTTCAAACGGTGGTACCGTTTGAGCATGGCGAGGAAATTATGGTGAGTCTGAAATATGATAAGCTCTCTGGTTTTTGTAAGAACTATAACAGACTTACTCATGATATCACTTTGTGCCCAGAATTGAATGAGTTTCGATAGCAAGGTGACAACGCCATCTCGGTTAATCCTGAACCGAACTCTCACTAGCCTGGAATGAACCAGGAGGGTCTGCGGAAGCAACCAGTGAAACGAGCATTGGATTGGGATTTGAGTGACAATATGGATCGGACTACTCTCGGTAGAAATGGGAAGCATCAAGATACTATGGTTTCTCATGATGGGAACAGAGCGACTTACACAAAGATGGTGTCAAGGAAAGATGATAACAGTGGAACCAATAGAACGACTCGTCCTAAGGAATACAAAGGGGATAACTTTCGGCATGGGAATAAGGATATTAAATTGATGGAAGGCAGTTCCTCCTATGGCCAGAGACGAAAGCAGGCATGGTCGAAGCCTTTGTATCATGCAAGGGCAGCGCCTCACCAGGAGCAGAGGGAGACAGTGCAACGGCAGCCTTTAGACTTGTCAAATGATGATAAAAGTAAGGTTGTAGCAGTGGCAGATAGTGTGGAACAAAGGATCACATCTGGTGCTTTAGAAGATGTCAATGATAATGATGATCTCCTAATGGAAGAGGGTGAGTTGGCTCCTGAAGATGCTTTGGAGGATAATGAGTTTGATACGGAAGTACCGGCAGCGGATGATGGCTTAGATGGATTTGAGCAAGGGCTGGACGATGAGGTATGTTCTCCCGAGAAGGAACTCGAACCTCAGACTGCCGAGAATGAGAATGATGTTTTGTTTAACACTGATGGTTTTGAAGCTATGGCTTCGTCTGATGTTGAAGGTATGTTACACATTCCACTAAATCCAACAGTGAATATTGATGGGATTGTCTCTGATTTTAAGGATTTTACTTTGGATAGTAAACGGTCAAGTATTTATAAGGGTAGTAAAAGTCCTGGAAAGTTGAAAGGGATGAATATAAGGAAGATGAATTTGATCCTAAGAGCTTCACCGAAAAAATGTATGGATAATAAGGGTAGAACTAATACGATATCTAAGGTATCTAAAACGTCGTCTTCTCGCGGTACAGGAACTAAGACTCTGGGCGGAGTGGCTAAGGGAGGTACGAAGGGTGCGGTACTTCCCAAGACATCCAGGAAAGAAATGGTGGAGTCCTCAAATCCACCATCTCACCCGTGAAGATCATGAGCTGGAACTGTCAAGATCTAGGAGGAGATTTGACACCTGACACACTAAGAGACCTCCAAAATAAATTTAGGCCTGATATTGTATTTTTATCAGAGACTAAACAATCTTCTTTTTATTTAAAAAAGTTTCAAGTTGAGTTTGGTTTTAATAATTTGTACACTGTGGAACCGATTGGCCTCAGTGGTGGTCTAGCTATTTTTTATAATAATAAAATAAAACTTGATGTTGTATTTTCTAATATTCGCATTATAGATGTTAATGCCTTGTTCTATGGATTTAGAGTTTCAATTTCTTTTGTCTAAGGTGAACCGGTAAATGCAAATCGGTGCATTGTTTGGGATAAACTTATGGAATTAGGAACAAATAGATCACATGCATGGTTAATCATAGGTGATCTAAATGAGCTAACCGGGAACCACGAGAAAAAGGGGGTAAAATGCGATTTGCGGCTTCTTTCGTCCCCTTTAACCATATGCTAAGTCATTGCGGCATGACAGAATTTCTGTGCGCTGGAGATCAGTTTTCATGGAAAGGGACACGAAATAAACAAAATGTCTGGTGTAAATTGGATAGAGCAGTTGGAAATGAGGAATGACATAATATTTTCAACCATTCAAGAGAGGAATATTTAGCGAGGATAGGATCCGATCACCGGCCAATACTGTTAAAATCAAATTATAAATTAGAGAGATATTACAGGAATTTTCGGTTCGATAAGAGATGGATAGGGAAGGAAGGCTTAGTAGAGGCCATAGAAAGTGGATGGAACCGTACAAGAAATTTTCGGATCCCAGGAATTGTGGACAAGATCCATAATTTCCGGAATTCAATCTCTTGGTGGAGAAAAAACAATGTCCCACCAGGGAAAGAGAGGATCAGCTCTTTGAAAAGCAAATTAGAAGAAGCTCAAGATGATGATTCCGTATCTCAGGATGTTATTGTGGATATTAAAAGGAAGCTCCACGAAGCCTATAGGGATGAGGAAATATTTTGAAAACAAAAAAGTAGAAATTTATGGCTAAAGGAGGGGGACAGAAATACATAATTTTTCCATGCTACAACTAAGCAGAGGAGAATAAGGAACATGATAACGTGGTTATTCAATTCCCCAAGGGACATGGGACGAAACACCGGAAGGGATGGAAGACATAGCGGCTGAGTATTTTAATGATTTGTTTAAGCCCACACGGACATGAGATTTTACTCAGATCCTTGCAAATGTCGAATTAGTTATATCGGATACCATGAACCAGAATTTAACTAGGGAGGTTACGGAAACAGAAGACCGGATAACACTTTTTGCCATGCATCCTGAAAAGGCACCTGGACCTGACGGGATGACAACTCTATTTTTCCAAAGGTATTGGGGAACAATGAAGGTGGGTTTAGTCTGTATGATCAGAGATTTCTTTAGAACTGGGCGTTTTGACGCACGTTTGAATGAAACCCATATCTGCCTCATACCAAAGACAGATCAACCGAAGAGAATGACAGAGTTGAGGCCAATCAGTTTATGTAACATGACATACAAAATTATTTCGAAAATACTTTGTCTGCAGCTAAAAAAAGTTCTTCCAAATGTCATCTCGGAAACACAGTCGGCTTTTGTCTCCAGAAGTTTGATTACGGATAATATTTTCATCGCTCAGGAAATGTTTCACGGCCTGCGTACTAATCGGAGGTGTCGGCATGAGTTTATGGCTATTAAGACATACATGAGTAAAACTTATGATTGTATTGAATGGCCTTTTCTGGAAGCAGTTCTACAGAAACTCGGTTTTGGACAGGTTTTGATATTTTGGCTTATGTGGTGTGTACGGACGGTCTCATACAAAATTCTTTTTAATGGACGACCAACGGGGAACATAGTTCCTCAACGAGGACTAAGACAAGGTGATCCTTTATCACCGTATCTCTTTATTATTTGTACGGAAGTACTAATTGCAAATATTAAATGAAACGAATATGAGGGGGCCATAACGGGCGTCCAGATAGCTCATAATAGTCCGCCAATATCACACCTACTTTTCGCAGATGACAGTCTCTTCTTCTGTAAGACAGAAGGCTCTCAGTGTCAAGTTGTCCTAGATGTCTTGGGAGACTATGGGCTTGCGTCAGGGCAAGTTATAAATTTTGATAAATCCTCGGTGATATTTGGAAAGAATGTCCCAGAACCGACAAAGGTGCTGATGAAACTAAAGCTAAACATCACAAAGGAAGGTGGTATGGGTACATATCTTGGGATACCAGAAAGTTTGGGAGGCTCTAAGAGCCAGATTTTTAATTTCGTCAAAGAGAGATTAGGAGAGAGAATGAACAGATGGTCGTCTAAATTCCTCTCAAAAGGAGGTAAGGAGATTCTGATTAAATGAATTGCTCTGGCCTTGCCCAATTATGTCATGTCAAGCTTCAAGCTTCCCCAAGCGTTAACTACAACGTTAACTAGTGCGATTGCTAAATTCTGGTGGAGCTCCAATGGATGTAACCGCGGTCTCCATTGGTTTGCATGAGAAAAATTATGTATTCCAAAAGAGAATGGAGGCTTAGGTTTCCACTCTTTGGAAGATTTCAATACGGCCTTATTGGCCAAACAGCTATGGCGACTTATCCAGTTTCCGGAGTCGTTGGTTGTTTGGGTATTTCGTGGCCACTATTTTATGAATACTCATCTGTTAAATGTCAAAAAGCCGCACTCACCCTCATACGGTTGGAGGAGTATTTATTCGAGTCAGGATCTGTTGCGGCAAGGAACCAGGATTCGTATCGGATCCGGAATAAATACATCCATTTGGCGTGACCCATGGATCCTGGGTGTTGAGCCGCGTCCGACAAGGGGTTCGGGTAGTGTCTGGTATCCTGATCTGCAGGTTTTCCAGTTGATCAATCCCATAACGAGAGATTGGCATTTACCACTACTACAAGAATATGTTACCCAAGAGGATCACGAATTGATCCGGGGAATTCAGCCTAGTCGTACCATTACATACGATGAAGTGATATGACATTATACAAAATCAGGTCAATACACAGTTAAATCGAGTTAAAAACTTCTTAATAACTTGGAGATAACTCGGATAAATAATAATGGATGGGGCCCAGGAATAGAGGTGCTGAAAGCGCACATATGGAAAATAAAATGCCCCCTGAAAATTCAACACTTTCTTTGGCAACTTATTACAGGGACTTTGGCGGTCACCACAGGACTAGCTCATAGAGGTGTACGATGTGACATAATCTGTAAATGTTGTACTTCTGCTGAGGAAACAATAAACCATATCTTTTTCGAGTGTGAGGCGGTTAGGCATATTTGGAATTTCTGTAAGTATCCAGAGAGGATAGAGGCATTTCCAACCAACTCAATTTTTACAAATATGGATTATCTTTTTTGGTGGACCCCTTTGAGGAATCAGGAAAGGGATAGGTATGATTTATTTCCCTGGATTTTATGGTTAATATGGAAAGCTAGAAATAAAAAAGTTTTCCAAAGGATAAATTTGGACATAAAAGCAATTCTAAAGGATGCAGAGACGGAATGTCTAGCTTGGAAAGAAACACAAACCTCAGCCTCTCGAGACGAGGAAAGGTTCTGTAAAGACAGAGATCACAAGGTAATTCTAATGGGGGCAAAATGTCAACGACGAAGTCTTTCACCACTCTATTCAAAGATGGAGGCTTTATCATGGGCGATGTCTGAACTGCATGAACGAGGGATAAATTGCCAGACATTCCAGACAGATTGCGCATAACTCATCAAGACTGTCGACCCTGAGGGATGGCTAGCTTTTTTTACGTTGCTCCAGGATCACAAGCGGCTTTAAGAACATTACCCATACTTCCAGCTGAAACTCATCCCGCGTGTGATGAATACACAAGCAGATAGTCTGGCGCAAGGATCTCGCATTCTCTACAATGATTATTTTTTGTACACTCTTCTTTTCCGAGTTGGTTACCTAATCTGGAAGACAATTAATTAATGTGTGGTTGGAAAAAAAAAACTTATTATGCTCTGTTTATGTTCTGTTTTTTTTGGATTTAAAACTTATTAACTATAAATAATAATCTCTCAAATTATGTTATGTTTTTTGGGTTTTTTATTGTGTTACATTTGATTATGTTACTTCAAAATAAAACTCGTACAAATATACCATCATTTGGCAAACTATGTAACAGACATTATCTATTTCTCCAGAATATGACTTATACTTATAAGAATATCAACTTAAAGGGAACCAAATTACAATACATAATTTTTTTAAAGTAGATTCCAAATATATTTTTACAATTTATATTTAATTTCATATGTAGAGGCACATAAATAATCAATAAAACTAGAATAAGAATTAGGAAGGTTAAGTAATACTAATAAAACTTAAAATCCAGAAAAGTAGAACTATGACCAACATTTGTAATACTATTATATCGTGTATAACTCTGCAGAAAAAGTTTGGCGGGAATTTGAAAAATTTTCAACCGCCACAAAATTTCTTTTCTCCATTCTCTCTCTCGCTCTCGCTCTCTATTATCTCTCTCCCCTAAATAAAGTTTCAATATAGCGTCTTGGGGTATGCCTTGTGCTTTTCGTTAAAGCAAAATTTACTGTAAGAAAATGAAATCCGCTAAAGTTTTCAACGAAGTAGACATCATCAACATCATTATCATTAAGTCAATGTCTTAGGTTTCAGAAAAACACATGTCAATTTCGAAGCAGAGTAGGTTCAGTTGTAATGTTCAAACCTGTTTATTCTTTGAAAATTACATTTCAATGTTCAATGATATGAAAGAAGGAGATTTCCATTTTCCGTTTTATAGCTCATAACCAGAGCATTTATCTTCCTTAGGCGGAGCGAATTGCCTACGACTCCAATGACTTTCGTTGTGGTGTTGCTGGTTTTGATTGCCTTTGTTTCACAAATATTGTGAAAGACATCATCTCCTCTAAGAAATAGGATGAAGACCTCCATTTCAGGCAGCCTCGGGTATCTCGGAAACAGAGTACGTTCTGTTTCCTCTATTTCACGTTAAACTCTTATGTTTAACCTTGTTTGTTTGTTGCTTTACGTTCAAGTAAACAATCCAAACTTAATGGTTCTTTTGATTCTAAGAAAGATTATGCAAGTATAAGAACTATTCTCGTTTTATTGATTTAGAAAACTTATCACAAAAACTAAATCTTTCTCTTGAAACTCTTAAACAAACAGTGTGTTATGGTTAGAATTGTTGTCGGTGTCTCGAGCAAGAGATTAGACTCTTATCTATGTTATGGTTATGTATGCCAAAGACTTTTTATTCAAATCATTACCAGAATTCCCTTCTTTTTTTTTATCTAAAATTAACCTACGTTTCCATAACAAACAATGTGTTCCCAACCTTTTTCTCGAATTTATCCACCTTCTTGCCAAGTTTCTTGAACCCTTGCTATTATTTTGAAGTTCTTGTGGATTTCCTGAAAGTTTCAAAAATTAATGTCAGATATCTAGTATTCCTTACTATTCCAATATTCCTCAGACACATAGTATTCCTTACTATTCCAGTATTCCTCAGGCACATAGTATTCCTTACTATTCCAATATTCCTCAGAGACCTAGTATTCCTTACTATTCAAGTATTCCTCAATCCTTGAATTAATCCTGAATCAATCCTTGAATCAATCACCATCTTCGAAGACGAAACCTCCACCTCCTCTGTCACATTATTCTTTGACGATGACGAGAGATACCCCCTTCTTCTACCGCATCTCCACCACCAGTAGTCTTCCGCTTCTTCTTCACTGGTAAGTCCTCTGTCACCTTTCCTTTTCTCTTTCTCTTGTTCTTGTTAGTCTCCTCCGAAGCCTCATGAGTCTTCGTCGTCTTCTTACTCCTCCTTGTCCCTTTTTTTCATCAGAACTTAGATAACTAAAATCAAACATACAATAGTTCAAACTACGAGAAACTACACACCAAAACTGAAACAGAAAGAAACACAAAAGAAATAGACAAGCATGAAACTACCAAAGCAGAACATTTCACAAGAAGAAAAAAGTGTGAGACCAAACAAACTCACCAAACAAAGACACAACCCAAAACAGAGGCGTAATGAAGGAAGAAGCAGAGCACTTCAATAGAGAGCTTGGCCTCAGAGAGGGGACCAACCACGAGACTCCTTCTCCAAAGCTGGCACCAACCATCGCGAATACAGGAATGACAGAGAATGTTGAGATTTTGACTCGATTTCTAAATGTATCTCTTTCAGTTATCTTCTAGTTTTACGGGTCGAAGAAAGGAGGGGTTGTCGTTTAAATTTTATTTAAAAATTGAGAAAATTCAGTGTTGGATCGGGTGGATTTTAGTCAATCGTGTCGGATTGGAACGGTTTTCGCGGATCTCGAAAATGGGTCGGGTATGACCCTGGTTTTATCGTAATTATCTCAAACTCTACTCTGAATTTTGTCTTTTTACTTGCTCGACCTTAGTAAAATAATCATAAAAATTGAGTTTTTATGTGGGGGACATGAGAGATTTAAACCACATATACGAGGACTTCTGAGCCGTTTTCTCTATGATATGCTTGTTACACAAATCGAGACAATACTCTTCTTTTATCAGAAGCCTCAAGGTACTTCAAATTCAAGACTCCATTGAACTTTTTTCTATATTTCTTTATTTTAGCATGATTGAATTTCTGGTGTGAAGGATCATATAGATGGCAACCACAACGCATATTTTATATACTAGCATATGGATGGAGACGGCTTATTATCTTAGAGCATTTTAGAAAGATAAGAACTAGAATTTAAATTGTCATTGCTCTGATACCAATTTTACACACATAAACGTGCAAGTCACAAACTAACATCCTCACTGCAGATATCGAACTAACAAGTATCATACCGGTGGATAAGTTAAGCCCAAATTAACGTCTCAACTGGATCAGCCTCACCATTTGAGAAACCGAATGACAATAAACCATAACTATCTTTGCAGCTTTCCCCAAGGCTTGGATCGCAAAAGTTTCCTAAAGCATCGATATTACCATATAATAGAGAATAGCTAAACATGACTTAAAGATTGCGAATAGGATCTATAAACCGTGATACTTAGCTGCTAATGAATCAAGTGTTGTAGAGAACAGGAAGGGAATAAGGATTATAAAGTGGAGGAACCAATAGCCAAGACTGAAGAGAACATGTAAAAGTTTGTTACAATAGGTCCTTTCCAAGATTCAAAGGCTAGAACCGCAAAATCTTTTATTATAATGTTGTCATCTTTATGAGTATGAGCTTATGTGTTGACGATGCGTAGAGTAGATAAGAGGTTAATGATGGAGGAGGCCGCAAAAAAGATGTAGGAAGAAACCGCAAATTGGCGAATATTCTCATAAAATGGGGCTGAATTGTCATAGGTAACAAACTTGATTCAAGAAAAATCAAGTTTGTTATCTTGGGTTTGATGGCAAAGGCATTGAACAAGTAAACTAAACAGTTGAGTAAGACAGGGAATACCAAGACAGAGAACATCAACTTCTTGTTCTTGAGAAAGAGTTTCCGGGATTCATTTAAGATACCCGCAACCTCCATCAGAATATTCAAACTCGAAAAATCGATCCATGGGTCGCAAAAAAAGAAAGAAAGTGAAAAGCTATCGGATATTGGTTTTGGAAATGTGGTGAGGGTTTATAAGATCATACCCATCTGCGCATTTACTACTACTAACCACATGACTTGTACCTCTGGGCAGCTTCGGTTACGCAGTTTCTTTTCACCTATGTGACTGAGTCCAAGTCCACAGAACCACACAATATTACCTACTTAATCCAAAATCAATAGAAAGAGATCAAGACTCAGCAATATTCGAGGACAAGAGACCAAAGCTTAACACATCGATGAAAAGTCTAAAGGATGACTTCCTAACCGCAACATAACTTGAGACTTTTAAGAAAGAAAACAAAGAGGAAACATCTTCAGCAGTTCAAGTTTCTTTCCTCATTAACACTCTTTTCATCATAAATCGAAATCTATACATCTTCTTAGAGAACTTAAGGATTATAATAACCCAATGAAGCAACTGAGATCTCATCAAAAGAACGAGTCCTTATCAAATAGAGAATCAACCAATCATTCTATTTGCTCAAAAACTAAAGAAACAGAGCTTCAAACATTATTACAATAAAAAAGAAAAACAGAGCACTTACAAATCTAGAAAACTACTACTTGTGTAACCAAAGCATCTCCAAGATTCTCCTCTTTGTGCATCTTCCTTCATCAATCTAACACTAGCTCTGCAAATTGGGCAAGTCGTGGCTTTAAGCAACCAAGTGTCCACACACTTCCGATGGAACACGTGTCCGCAAACAGGAAGCATCCGACACCATTGTCCCTGTCTGAATCCATCAAGACAAACCACACAATCGCTTCCGTAACTCCTGGTGGGTTCGGAATATTTGAATTGGGGAATCTTTTTCACGAATCTGGAAGGTAACCCATCTGAGGATTCGTGTCGATGATTACGGCGGCGACGTCGGTGATGGCGATGGAGAGATGAGAGGAGGAGAGGGAGAAGAAGAACAGAGGCGATGCCGATAAGGAGGAGGAAGATAGAAAAGATTGAAATCATTATAACACCTACGAGGAATATTGAGAGAATTCTTGTTTTCGGCTTTGGAGATGGCGTCGACGGCGAGACAGACGGTGGCTCGCCGGAGATTCTGCCATTATTGGTCGGAGGCATTGAAAAAAAAAGTTTCCTTTTTTTTCTTGATTGGCCTCTGTCGTGTGATTTTTTTTAGCCAGAATCTAATATGAGAAGCTAAAATTAGGAAAGATTTGATCTTTTTCACTAAGTAAATATCTAAATCGGAAACTTTAAGAGAAATTTCGAGTTTAAAGTTTGCAGAATTTGAGGAGAAAAGAAATGATTTTATTCGGTTAAAAACGGTCTTGTGAAAAGACTTTTATTTTCCTTTTTGGTTTTGAATCATGTGATATTGACATTGATATATGATTTTTATGGCTCCATATCTAGTTTTTTTTTATTATATATTTCATGGGTAGTAAATATCTTCTTATCCAATAATTTTAAATATTATCTTCGAGATCATATTCTTTAAAGACTATAGTATTGAAAAGATGGAATATTCGTACTTTAAATATAGTTTCAAAAGTAATATTCTTACTTTGATGCCTATGAAACCGCCAGTGTCTAAACACTCGTTCGTTCTACACATAGATTTGTAACAGAAATTATAAACTTTTGTTTCCAACCAAATAAATATTTTCAAAAAACTATTTCCAAAAACAAAATTTTCTCTCGGCTTGAATTCGTTTTCTTTTTGTCAACAAACTCATTCACTAAGGTTCCGGTCAAGTGTCTTCTACTAGAGGAGACAATACAACCATAGTGTTTACATAAGAGTAAAGAGAGTTTTTGACTTTATCTTTTTGGCAAGGTTGTCTACGGTGATGTTTACAATACGAGGAATATAGAAAATATTAAAAATTGGAAAGAAAGCCTTCAAAACTCTAAAATATTTAAGCTATGAGGCAAAGAAAGACCAATCCTCCGGATGATTCACTAACGAAATTAATTGCATGCAATCTGTCGCAAAAGGAATAATCTACTCGGGATTGATTAGCAAGTGCACTCCTCAAGCCCACCTGGCAAAGACTCCCTCCTTCGAACCTTGCCCATCCATACCCACAGAAAAGTGAATTCTTACTCCATTAACCATCTATTTGACACACTTTCTCACTTGGCGCCAGGGGCTCCAGGGGGCTTGGATTTGAAATCTCCGCACGGGGCCCCATGTCCTGATCGTCTGCATTCTCGTGCGTTGTACTCGAGAAATTTGCTTCATGGGTATAGCGTGGTCCAAAATATTCTCGGCTGATACTCGAGAATTATCAAAAATGAATTTGTTTCTAGCCTTCCAGATGAACCATATTATCCAAGGAAAAACATGCAAATCTGCCTCAGAAGTTCCTATTTTCTTCGCTTCCCAAAATAGGAAATTAAAGTTTCCAAACAGGGAACTTCGAGGGAAGACGAATGGAGCAGAGGGAATATGAGCCAATGCCCAGACTTGCCACGCTGAGGGACATGCAAATAACATATGGTTAATTGATTCTTCCGCCCCGCCGTAAACTGGGCATCCTTTCTCTTTACTAATATGGCGATAGTTTAGCCTTTGACATGTAGCTAGACATCCCGATAAACACTGCCACACGAAGTGCTTTAGCTTACGCGAAGTTTTTAATTTCCATGCTTGTGCCATAAGTGAGATCATTGTAGGTCCCTGAGCAGGGTGGTCACAAGCACGAGATAAATCTCTCGTAGCCCAGTATCCTGATCTTACGGTATAGTTACCTGAAGAGGTGAATGACCAACTATACCCATCTCTAGAGAACGATTTTGAGGGTCGAATTCCTAAAATACGATGGATATCATCCTGGGTAAATAACTCCCTTAATCGCTCTTGTCCCCATTTCTTTGTTTCAGGGTCGATAAGGGCATTCACATACAAATGAGGAGGTTTAGTCAGAGTATAAGAGATCCATGGTTCATTCCACATATTCGTATACATCCCTGACCCAATGTTTCTTCGAAGGCCCGACAGTAAGAGGGGCTTTGAGGCCAAAATGCTCCTCCAGCCATACGACGGTCGATTCGATCTCTCGACTTTTAATGAATTACAATATTTGAAATATCTTCCCTTTAGGACTCTGCTTAAAAGAGAGTTGGGATATCGAATCAGCCTCCATAATTGTTTCGCTAGCAGGGCTAGGTTGAACTCTTTGAATGTTCTAAAATCCAAATCTCCATCCGCCAATTGTATGCATAATTTGTCCCACGCCAACCAGTGTATCCCACAGCTGTCCTCCTTTGAACTCCACCAAAACTTAGCGATTGCACTGCTGAGTTTAGAACATATAGCTGTAGGGAGTAAAAAATATGACATTTCATATGTCGGAAAAGCTTGTGCAATTGATTTAATCAACACCTCTTTCCCACCTTTGGAGAAATTTTGCTAACCATGAGTTGATTTGACTCTGAAGACGGTCTCGCACAAAGGCCCAGGTAGGTCCTCATTCCTCCTTCTTGGAGAATTCTCAAGGTTGTTTTTATCAACATTCTTGTGCTAGCCGGAACGTCGTTCCCGAACATTACTGAATACTTTGCCAGGTTAATTTTTTGGCTTGCTGCGTCACCATATCGGTGAATAATATCTACGATCTCCTTACTTTGCACCTCATCTGCTTTGCAGAAGAATAAGCTGTTATCTGCGAATAAGAGATAAGTAATGGGAGGGTTTGCACGTGAGATCTACAGTCCATAGATTCTTCCATACCATTATGCGTCACGCAGCTGTGCTACTAGAGCTTCTGTACATATGATGAACATGTAAGGAGAAATAGGATCCCCTTGTCTAATCCCTCGAGTCGGTACTATATGACCACGTGACACTCCATTTAAGAGGATGTGGTACGAGACAGAGGAGATACAACACATGATCTATGAAAACTCTCTTGTTAGTGCACTATTCATTCTTTATGAAACCATCAGGGACATTTCCCGGAGAACTCGGTCGGTATCTCTCGCCCTGTGGAAGTAAACATCTCCCTAAAGTAATCCACTGCTACTCTCTGTACCGATGTCGTATTGTCAATCCAGACTCCATATGAATTATTCAAGCCCAAAATCCGATTTCGTGATCTCCTTTGTTTGGTTGAAGCATGGAAAAAGCTTGTGTTTCTATCTCCTTTTTTTTAGCTAATGGACTCTGCTCTTCTGTTTCCAGAATGTTTCTTCTTCCAATAAATCCTTACAAAGATTTGACTTCAGCTCTTTCAGCTCTTCATAGGTTGTGATTTCATCGAGTTGACATTGATCGATACGATCCTTAAGATCTTCAATAAGCTTTTCGGTGTTAGACTTAGCACTCTTTTTTCAAATTGAGATTGCGTTATGACAACCTTGAATTCTTTGTGGAAGGGATCGCTGATTCTCTGAGTGAACGCTTCCCCAACCGTTTAAAATAGCTTCTTTCATTCCCGGTTTACCAATCCAACGCTTGTCAAACATAAAAGTTCTCCCAATTTTATGGGTAAATTTTAGGATTCTTGCAACTAAGGGTCTATAGTCTGAACCCCATATTTTAAGATATTCTACGTTTGTGTGGGGGAACACATTATGCCAATCTTTATTTCCCATAGCTCTGTTAAGTCTACATTTTACCATTCCATTTTGACGTCTCCCTGCCCATGACATATAATTGCCCTTGTGCAGAAATTCTATTAAACCGCAACAATGTATCATATCACGGAAGTGAACTTTTGATCTTCTTTTTTCCGCTCCGTTTTTCATGATTACCCGTTATTTTGTTGAAACCAATAGTAAACCAAGCTCTAAAACGATTAGTTGCAATACGGGTTAATTTTTCCCAAAAATATTCTCGGTATTCAATCACCGGATTACCATAAACAAATGTCAGAAAAACACGGTTACCATCGATGATCATTTCAATATCAATCAAACGATCTGACATACATAAAAAAGTAATAGAAAATCTCTAGAATAAAATAAAGCAAGACCTCCTCTCCTCCCAATTGGATCCATAGTTAACAAACAATCAAATCCTAGAGAAACTTGGAGGTCTTGTAGAAAAGATCGATAATTCTTAGTTTTCGAAAGAAATAAAAAACCCGAAGAATAGCTTTGACACAATTTTTCCAGTCGACGAGTAATAGCTTTTGCACCCGTCCCTTGACGATTCCATGCTATGATCCTCATTTTATGTGACTGGATGGGTTCTGAAACCCCACCAGACCAAACATTGAGTAACATATATTGAAACTGATTTCTAACTATATACGAGAGAACCATTGAAGTAACATGTACCAACAATAAAAAGTAGGTCTCTTTATGTCGAGAGATGATAGATGTTATACCAAATTTATATGATAAACATTTTGGATCCAATATTATTCTTCTCATAATGGGAGATTTTACATCGAACTTATTAAAATGATTTGAGAATAAATATTGAAATTCTCTTAACAACTCCATAAGGGAGGAACTGAAAACTATCAAATTGGGTCCGTCTGTGTAATTCAGTAACTCCTCGAAGAAATGAGCCAGAGAAAGATGAGCTAACACAAGCCTATTAACCATATCCTTCGGCCAGACCCACTTTGAACTTGCATCCGATGGTGGGAGGCACCTCGTGGTCAGGGAATCATCGGCATATTTGCCGGAAAAGGTTTCCGGTGAAGAACTATTGTCAATAGCCGCCATCCAGAAGATAAGACTATTAAATTGGCTTGCTTTCGTTTCTTTACATTAATTTTGTTGATCATAAAACTACTACTATTTGATTTTTTAATATTATCAGACGATCAAACAAAAAAAATCCTCTTTTTTAATTAACTTCCGTAAATTTAGCTTAGTTTTAGGATTAGATTTACACCACTTTAGTCACCAACTACTCCTAAAAGTATTTATCAAAAAATCTTTTCCTAAAAGTATAATATCTTTTTGTTATGGTTTAGTAAAAATTACCTAAACTAACTTTGAAAAATATGTTTATTACTATATTAACACTTGTTTACTAAACTAACTCTAATCTTTTGATAAATGAACATTAAGCCTAAATGTTCATCATAATATCAGTAATGCAATTTTGATTTAGTATATTCAGATTAGTTCAAAAAAATCATTCCCTCATTAAAATAATTATCTTAAATTATTTAGTAAATTAGTGATAAAAAATTATTTAGTAAATCTTAAAAAAAACAGATATCAATCCCAAAAAATTGAAATCGTCTCGTCTCTTCCTCTTTCGTTTTTCATCCGCCGTGTCTTCACACTTGACTCTTCCCCTGTGGCATGTCATGGTTTTCGTCACGTCACAATCGCCGCATCTTCTCTGTCCCGTCAGAATCTCTTCAACTTCACAATCGCGTCTCCTCTGACACAATCTCCTTCGTTGCGGTTCTGGATAATCTTTGTTGGCTCTTCCATTGTCGGTTTGTGGCTCTTCTACCGTTGTGTCTCATCTTCTCCGCCAATTCATCGCGGGTTGAGTACTCGCTGATTTATCTTCCACTGAAGTTATATTTTTTCAGATTTGTTTCTCCTTTGTTACAGATTTGTTCTCCATTATTACATATTTGTGTCAAAAAATTGCAGACGGCGGCTGCGGGTTGCAGTTTCGCATACTAAAAGTATAAGACGAAGTCAAAAATTATAAAAATGCCCTTCACTACGAATTCACATGTTTGTTTTCATAGTTGTTTAAGATTTGTTCTACTTTTGTTACAAATATATTTTACTGTTGTTACAAATTTGTTTTACATTAGTTACATATTTTTTTACATTTGCTATATATTTATTTTACTGCTGCTGCATATTTATTTACAATTTTTAAATATTTGTTTTATTATTATTGTAGATTTATTTTACTATTATTTGAAATTATGTTTAGTGATGACAAGTTTATTTTACATGCAGTTATTAAAAATGTATTTTACAGTTATTACAATTATTATAGATTAGACACATATTTTTTTACAGTTTTCACATATTTTTTCATGATGTTAAGTTCCTGTATGTGGTCTATTTTTTTGTAAACAAGAATAATAATTTTTGTATTATAACTCAGAGAAAATGAAAAATATTTAACGTTTACTAATTTGACTTTGAACAAGTGATATAGAATCACTTCATCATTCTTGTTGAGGTGAGTTACATCCATCATTAAGATTTATAATTTTTAAAAAAGATAATATTCAAATTAATAAACCAAAGAAATTTGTGCATGGGCATAGGTGTTATGTATTAGATAATAAATATCTAACTCATTTGTAATGATACACACAACAATAATGATTCATCACAAAAGCTAATGACTTTCAATATTATGTCACTAATTCACACAACCTTTAGAATTATATGATATTTGATTATAATTTATAATCCTCTAGTGATGCCATTACTAGTGTTAATTGTATCAAACAAGTTTTTACATGGACTTATGTATAAATTTATAAAATTAATAAGAAAGTACAAAAATGATACTTTTTTTTGTCATATAGTCTTAGTTTTTTATGTGTTTAATTTAGTAATTTACAAAAAAATTTGTAGCAACTATATAACAAATCTTGAAAAAATGTAGTCAGTAACATTAAACAAATCTGTAGAAAAAAATTGTAGTGACAACAGTAAATTTTTGCACTATTCTAGTCAAAGAAAAATCACTTGCATAATGACAACAGAAAATATGTAGTATAAGAATACAAAATTGTGGTCGTTTAAAATTTGTAGCCACATAAAATAAATCTATTACCACATAATGTTAGTCCAATAAATAATTTTTCTGAAAGAAATTTGTAGCCAAATTACATACTTTTTAAAAAAAATATGTGGTGCCGTTTTCATAAAATCTTTCAAAAAAAATATATCATGGAAAATCTGTGGTGTTCAAATAAATATGGTTATTAAACAAACAATATGTGACGAATAATTAAGTCTATAGTAACGTAAAACAAATCTGCATTGATATTTCAGCAAAAAATCTGTGAGAGATTTAAACTTTGTAGCAACTACCAAAAAAATTATATGAGAGAAAACAAATCTGTGAAGGATTAACAAATATGTGGCTTCGCTGACTGTATGCAACTGATCTCAATGGTATCTAACCCAGGGAATGGCCAGCACTTGCAGCAGAGCTTGAAGAATTTAATGCACTCAAAAGCGTTTTCCTGGTGTCTAATATTTTCTATATTTTTTGAAAGCTGAATACGATAGCGGATGATCTTGCCAAAAAGGCAAGGTCTATACACTTTGTGTGTTCTCATGTAAGCACCACGGTTGTCGTCTCCTCTAGTGGGAAGCACATCACCATTACCTTAATGAATGAGATTTACCGTAAAAAAACAAATATGTGGCTTCGCAAATGTCAATAAATATGTACTCCAGAAAAAAAAACTTGTGGTTAGAAAAAACAAATTTGTAAACATATTTTTTTGTTTTCGAGAACCTACCGATACTACAGATTTTCTTTCTTGAATTTTTCATTTTCTAGCGAATTTTCATTATTGACATTCTAGTAATATTTTTTTTTCAAAGTGACTGGAAGGGTACTTTTAAAAAGGGATTAAAAGGTAAAATCAATTTGGGGAGAGGTTAGAAATTTAATTAATGTGTCATATATGGTTATTCATTAGTATTTTCCTAAAAAACTAAAATAACCCTCAAATCTTTGGTGCTATTCTAATTATTTATACATTTTTAGGGTTTCTAACATACACATCTATTAACATTATGAACTTACAATGTAGTCTTCATGATGACAAGAAACTAAATCTTATGGATCATACGAATTAAATACAAAAACAGAATTAGAATTATATATGCATGCTTCACTAAAGTGATTGTGGCTTTGTTACCAGAGCGTCTCACCCACCTATATTCTACTTCATCAAACCGCTTCGCCCATAACTCGATGTCTATAACCCAATTAATTGCTTCAAAACATACTGCTCTCTCTTGAAGCACACCCACAACACTTTGATTATCTCCCTCAAAACAAACTCTTTTGTATCGTTGGCATAACGCATTTGAAATTGCAAATAAAAGACTTTGTAACTCTGCTTCTAATGCCGATTTAACCGGTAAACCTGTGGCTTGATCTGCTCTTTTATATATTCATTGTCATCTCTAATTATACATGCCGTCTTACCGTATAGATTATGGTTTCAAAAGCTACCGTCATAATTACGTTTAACCCAATTTGACAGTAGCCTTGTCCATGAACCAGGCTGGGTACCTGTAATATGATCCATACTGGTACTCAAGTTCTTGTTCGCCGTCGCACTTACCCACTTCTCTGTTTCTGGAATTGTAATTTAAAAGCTTTGTTTTCGGAAGGAAAAAGCGTTCATACTCTTCCAAATCCGCCATAGGAGATGTATTGATAAGCTTTGTTCCTTATGGATGTCAATTATGGCCTTCATCTTCTCTTCAAAACCCTTTGCGCTACCGAGAAAGCCACTGGTAGCTTCGATTCTCTCCATAAGTGACTTGAGTGATCACAATCCAAGAATAAGTGATATGTAGTTTCAACCCCTATTCCACATCTTTTACACATGCTATCTTGAGTTATTCTCCTTCTTGCTAATTCCTCTCATGTAGGTAGAGCTTCTGAAAGTAGATACCTCAAAAAGTGTTTAAGGCTTCGGCGTTGTCTTCATCTTCTAGATGTCTTATTTTATCGAAAGATTCCCGTGTGGTGGCCTTACTCTTTCATCCAATGGATTGATATGTGTCATGACCCAATAACTTGAACGTACCATATACATCCCATACCTTGTGTAATGCCGCCCAATATGATCGTTAAAACGTTGAGTTGATAATTTTAAAGATAAAACATATTTAACATCATTCTGATGTACATGTTCCTCTACTAGAGCCTTATTCCATTGTGGTCCATTAGTGGTGAGAAGTTTATCAACTACTTCTATATTACTTTGCTCGGGTATCTTCGGTCGCGCCGGTCTTGGTGGATTCAAAGGGATCCAATTATAGATTTATTGAAACACAAAGCTTTGAGAACACATGATTTAATAAAGAAAAACTCTTTTTATTCAACTTTTAGGAAAATAACTCAAATCCTAAGAAAACTCAAAGTTTAGAATTCTCACAACCCTAAAGCCATTACTCGACTTAATATATATAGCTAATGGCAAATCCTAGTTGTAATAGGAAAACCCTTTTATTTAGATAACTCCTAAATAAAACATAAAACTAAAACCTTATCAACTTAGAACTAGGTAACTTGAGCCTCAAGCTTCTTTCAAGATTATCCCAACATTCTTTTCCTTAAGCTTGAATCCATCTTTGCCAGATCATGCATTCCAACGAGATCTCGCATCTCTTTGAACTTGACTCTTCCTAGAGCTTTTGTCAATATATCTACCTTCTGCTCAATTCCTGGTACATGCTCCACTTCTATATGTTCGTTCTCAACACATTCTCGGATAAAACGGTACCTTCGGTGAATGTGCTTACTTCATCCATGGAAAACAAGATTCTTAGTCAAAGCTATAATTGATTGATTGTCGATCCTAATCAGAACTCTTTCACACGCTGTACCCATGACTTCGCTAAGTAAGTCCTGTAGCCAAATGGCCTGCCTTGCTATCTCTGTATCAGCCATGAACTCAACTTCACATGAGGACAAAGCAAATGTATCTTGCTTCTGGGAGCACCAAGAGATAGGACTTTCGCCAAGATAAAAGATATGTCATGTGGTGCTTTTCTCGTCATCTGGATCAACGTTATGACTGTTGTCATTATAGCCAACAAGGCTTGACAAACTCGGCGTTGATCTTGTGAACACTAAACCAAAGGTGATCGTTCCTTTCAGATATCTCAAGCACTGCTTCATGGAAACTCCATGCATTTCTTTCGGGCATTGCATATACCGGCTCAAGGATCCCACGCAGTACGCCAAATCCAGTCGAGTGTGAAGTAGATATGTCAAACATCCAACATTCTTTCTAAACTTCGTCGCATCTATCTCCTTCTCTCCCTTAGCTTTCGACAAACTCAGCCCGACCTCCATAGGCGTATGAATTTTATTACTATCTCCCATCTCTGCTTCTTGTAGGACTTTTATTGCTTAACGACTTTGGTTTAGTGTTATCACACCTTCAAGCTGTCTTACTTCCATCCCAAGATAGTACGTTAATTTTCTCAAATCACTCATCAAATTTCGAAGTCATCTCCTCCATAAACTCATCAATGACGATCTTACTAATTCCTGTGACAAATAGATATCCACATAGACAACTACAAGTAAAAGACTATCGCATACCTTTTTGCGATAAACTGAAGGTTCTTTGGATCATTTTATGAATCGAAGATCCACAAGTATTTGATTCAATTTATTGTTTCTAGCTCTTGGGGCTTGTCTTAATCCATACAACGCTTTCTTGAGTTTGTAAACTTTATCTTCTTGACCCTTTTCTTCAAATCCCTCATGTTATGTAACAAAACGGTCTCTTTAAGCTCGCCATTTAGAAATGCGGTTTTAACATCAAGATGATGTATTTTCCAACCGTTTTGAGCTGCGAGATTGATAAGAAGTCGTATAGTTTCTAACCTTGCTACTAGAGTAAAAACCTCATCAAAGTCAACTCCATAACGTTGTACATAACCCTTTGCGACAAGACGTGCTTTATACTTATTAATGCTTCCATCAGAGTTACGTTTAAGCTTAAAAACCCATTTTAGACCATTTGGTTTCACTCCAAGCGGAAGGCCCACGAGATCCCAACATTGATTCTTGTTAATCGAGTGAATCTAATCCTCACAAGCAAGCTTCCATTATTGATCAAATGAATTATCAAAGGGAACATTTGAAAGAGAAGCTTAACATACTAAAGGAATTATGGTACTATTGGAGCTGTATAAATGGTACTACTAGGGACGAACAATTGGTACAACTAAGATCTGGACGAGATATGGTTGTGTGTTAACTTTAGTGAAGGGACCACTAGGAACACATAGATGAGCTGGCGCATCTAGAGAGGTGACCAACGGTCCAATACAGTTGGTGTCTTCTCATTATTAGCCAATCATTGTTCATTCCTTATTTAGTATGTTTGTAAGTCTAGGTTCATCATTCTTTTTGTATCTTTCTTATCTTGTAAAGCCTATAAAGGCTAATAGTTTTTCATTAATGAAAATCAACTCTTTCCATTATCATTTTCTCTCCACAATGTTCTTAATTTCATTCTTCATCATGTTCTTCAATCCATCTTAGATACTACTAAAACATATTCATATTCTCTAAATTCTTTCATGGTATTAGAGCATTTGGTTACAGATTCTTAAAGATTCTGGATATTGTTCTTCATTTTCTGGTTTAGTTTCACAAGAGAAGTTCAAAACTCTCGGATCTTCATCAAAGTCAGTAACTTTCTCGTGAATCTGGTGGATTCCTATTGGATCTTCAACAAAAAAACTACTTTCTTCATAAATCTGTGAGTTTGGATCTTCAAAAGCTGTGTTCTTCACTGGTTCATCATAAAGCTAGCCTCTTTTACGTTGGATATACATCAAAGTTGCTCACTTTCACTGATTTCTTAAGCAAAGTAAGTGTATTTTCATCAAAGCTAGCTCCTTTCATCAAAAGTTATTCAAGAACAGAGTTTTCTTCAAGTTTGATTCGATAAAGCTGCTGCCTTTCTTCAAAGTCTTAAGGTTCAAAATGGAAGAAATGATTGAAAGTAGTGCTGGTCTCAAACCCGTGATTATCTCTATTATGTTAAAAGGTTCTAACTATACATTATGGTCTAGAACTATCAAAACCTCCATTTGTGGCAAAGGTCTTTGGGAACACATCTTGGAAGACAAGAGTGTAGGCGAAGATGAAGATTCAAAGGAGAAGGATGAGGTTTCAAAGAGAGAAGAAGCTAAGTGGTTCCAAGAGGATCAACTTGTACTTGGTTTCCTTCAAAACTCCTTGGAACCGTCTATATTGGAGGCTTACTCCTATTGTGAAACCGCGAAATCTCTTTGGGATACTCTCAAGAGAGTATATGGAGATGTTTCAAACCTTAGTCGCATCTGTGAGATTAAGAAAGCCATCAATGAGTTGAATCAAGAGGACTTAGAATTCAAAAGGTATCTTGGTAAGTTTCAATCTCTTTGGAGTGAGCTTGATGCTTTAAGATCAAGTTCTATAGATTCAAAGGTGCTAACTGAAAGACGTGAACAAGATAAAACCTTCGGTCTACTTCACAATCTAAATTCAAGCTACAATGATGTCATCAAATCCATTCTAAGGGAGACTAAGCTTCCTAGCTTTGAAGAGGTGTGCTCTCGAGTACAAAAAGAAGAAGGGTCTATTGGCTTGTTTGATGGGAAGAAAGAACTAGTGACCGCTCACAAAGGAGTATTCAAGGCCGAAGAAAAGAATACTTGGGAGTGTGATCATTGTCATAAGAAGGGCCATCTCAAGGAGAAGTGTTGGATTCTCCATCTATACTTAAAGCCGGCAAAGTTTAAGGATTTNAGAAAGAACTAGTGACCGCTCACAAAGGAGTATTCAAGGCCGAAGAAAAGAATACTTGGGAGTGTGATCATT
>OVAN01002293.1:0-34336 GCA_900406275.1 Anastatica hierochuntica | reverse complement strand
CAAATTATATAACGTTATACACTATGTCGATTGTTTTTTTTTGCAGGATTCAGATACAAATGCAAGGCCGATTCAACCTACAAATAATCGCGTGGTGCATTTATACAAACGAAAATATTTTTGAAACAAACACATCACATTTCATTCTTTTAAAAACATATTGTAACTTATGTAAAATACGAAATAAAGAATTTTCTTATTAACTTTTGGTGTCTGTTATTTTCACGGTCTCAAATCAATCTTATTCAAAATTAAAATAACTACTCTCAAAGAATATTTACGTGTATTTATTCTATTAAAATAAAGTCATTCTAAAAAAATGACCTTTCATTAGTAGCTAAACAAATTAAAATAAATATTTATCTAGATTATTTACTTATATGAACTTCATATAAAAAATAATATACAAATAAATGTGTGTATACCCAAAAATATAATTGCGGACAACGCAGATTCAACTCTAGTTAAATATTATAAGGATTTGGATGAATAGTAACATATTCTTGTGTAAAATTAACATCAAAATCTATGGCAAAAATATTTTGTATTAAGGAATAGTCATATTAGTTAAAAAAGAACTATGTCCATATAACCAATTAGCTATGGATCGATATTTTCGAACATTTTTAGTTTTGCAGATCTTGTCCAATTAACGCAATTCTTTCAGTACTACCAAATTTCAAACAGTGAAATTGATGGTTGAACATTTTAAAGCTTTACAAATAAACATCAAAATCAGTATTATTGATCATTAAAAACAAAATTCAAAACAATGATAAGAGGAAAATTAGCTGCTGTCAATAGACACAAGTTAATTGCTGCTGCACAAACATTGACCTCTCAACGTTATGGTATTATCCGAACTTGAAATGACTAAAGAGACTCATATATAGGTTTCTTATGTATCATTTCTGCTTGCTACTCTCAAATGTAGATCTCAATGAAGCCCTTTTACTAGGAGGAGAAAATATGAAAAAGAAAGCTTGTTTTTATTAAAAAATAAAGTACACACAACTCTTTCATTACAAATTCAACCACGATATACAATAGTAGATTACCAAAAACAACTACGAAATTTTCGACGAATTTTGTTATGTAATTTTTACATTCACTATCAACTTACTCATGGACGGATCTATTTGGAAAGGTGTAGAGGCAAGTGTACCTATTAATAAATAATTATTTGTTTTAAACTAAACAAAAGTACTAAAATGTCATACCAATAATAGTTGCACCCAATAATATTAGTTAGTGATCTTGTCACAATGAGTCATTTCTTCCGTGAGTATTGTTGGCATTGGCTAATTTTATGAGATAACATGTTTTAATCCCTTTACATACAATTTTGCATCCAATCAAATATTTGTCTAGATCCGCTCCTTACTTTATTCACCCGTCATGACACCATCTTTAGCAACAAAACATTTATAGAAAATCGATACTTCTCCTTCCGTCCCATTTTAAAAGCCTTTAAAAATATTTTTTCTTGTTTCATTTTATAAGTTTTTTAGAATATTTATACAAATATTTAATTTAGTTAATCTAATAATAACTAGAAAGATTTTTTATTGGTTAAAATACGTTTGGTTAGATATAAATAATATATTTTAATACAAAAAGATAAGATTCTTAAATTTTTCCTATTTTCACTCAAAAGACTTATATAATGGAACGAAGGGAGTATTTTTTCTTGTTAATTTTGCTACAAAAATAGATTATAATTAACAACAAAAATATATCAAATAAAAAAACAGTTTTAACATCACCAACAACACAAAAAAGAATTAAAAGGAGAAAGTTTGAGTTTTATGTCGCCCACTTGTATATACGTGTCGTGGAAAAGAGAAGACCTTATGTTATTGGTTTCTTGAATAAGATATATAAAGGTATTGTCATTTGCTTAATGATCGGTAGGTTCAATGTCACCCAAATGCAATTGACTCTTTAATTTTAAAATGGCCCTACATTACCACATCATCTATAATAACAATATCTACATTCTTTTATTATCTATATCTTGACCTAAAAATGTTGTTGAAAAATGCCAAAATTAGATCTAACTTTTTCGTACCTTGACAATATATATTCCTTTTTGCATGCTCTGAAATTTGTAGAGTTATAAATTTATAAGCCAAATTTTTTATATATAATTTTTTTCTGGTTTAGAGGTTAGTCGATCTATATATATTTAATTCAAAAAATTTTGGAGACCGAAATGAATATTTCATCCGGCAATTCGGCATGTCTTATAACAGAACTTGTTTTCTTCCCAAGTCCAATTCCTAAAACCCAAAGTTGGATGGAGACATGTAGTTTCTCTGGCTTTGCCACCTGACTAGCTCTTAAATAAGTTTTTCTTTTATATATCGTGTTGTCATTTTCCAATTACTAAAATGTCATTAATCATTATAGGTTCATTTTTCATTATATGCCTTCACTTTGTTGTTTCAATTTTTACTTTCCAATAATTTGTCTACGCTACTCACAATTTATAAACTTACCATATGTAATTTCCCTCAAATATATGAGATTATATGTTTGAAAAAAGAAACTTACAAAGTTAAAACTAAAATTTTTGAGAGAAAAACCAAGCATGTGTAGGGTCAATGATAAAAACCCCTCAAATTAATAAAGATAATCAACGAGTTCGAACTGTGATGAGAGGAGTCTACCCTCTAAAGGAGAGTCAAATTTCATGTCCTGTGGCTTGAAGAGATATATGTTCACCGACTCTAAACCTCGTGGTCATTAAAAAACAAAGTTTATGAGAAAATATACATTTCCGTATAATGAAGTGATACATAATTTCCCATGACCAAACAAGTCATCTAATATCCTTTTTAAGTAAATAAGGAAAACCCGAAAACAAAAGTAGAATAATTAGTAACAAAATGTAAAATTTCCATATTACAACACCAAAATGGAAATAACAAAAGTGGACAAAGTTAAACTTATCATGAGTAATCAAAATTACGACAAAAGAGTCCAAAATGTTTAAATATGTGCATAGATGAGAAGACAATAGCATTGTGTCTCAATACCAAAAGGCAAAATCTACTCGATCATGTTTCTTGCAACTACAATGATTGTCTTCTCTATTCAGATCATTACAATATCTCTTCTCTTGGTTACTTCCACTGCCTCATCAGCTCATGGCTTTACCATAGACTTAATCCACCGTAGCTCTAGTTCGCCGATTTCTCGGCTTTCTGTTAATCAGCTTGGATCATTTCCTTACGCGGATACGGTCTTTGATTCTTCTGAGTATCTAATGAAACTACAAATCGGTACACCTCCTTTCGAAATTGAAGCTGTTTTAGACACAGGAAGTGACCTCTTGTGGACACAATGTAGGCCTTGTCTTAACTGTTACCGCCAACAAGCTCCTATATTCGACCCTTTGAAATCCTTAACCTACAAAGATATAAAACGGGACGGCCCTGACCGCTCTCGTCTTTACAATTACGAGGCTATCTACGCAGACGGGAGCTATTCCAAGGGGACGTATGCGAGGGAGACGGTAACAATTAAATCCTCTTCAGGTCGACCCTTTGTGATGGCTGAAACCATCATTGGTTGTGGCCACAATAACTCGGGGTTAAGCTCGAGGGCTTCTGGAATTGTTGGTCTAAATCGGGGATTGTTATCGCTTATCTCTCAGATGGAGATGGGCAATGCATTCCTAGATGTTTTCTCTTATTGCTTTGCCGGTAAGGGAACTAGTAAGATCAATTTTGGAGGCAATGCTATTGTGGTAGGAGACGGGACAATATCGACGACTATGTTTAAAAAGATAGAGAAACCGGGTTTCTATTACTTAAACCTAGACGCGGTTAGCGTTGGGGATACCCGCGTTGAGACATTGGGGACACCGTTCTACGCGTTAGACGGGAACATAGTCATAGACTCTGGAACCACTTACACGTACCTGCCACATAGCTACTGCAACAAAGTGAAGGAGGCTGTGGAGAATGTTGTGACAGCGGACCGAGTATCTTTCTCGGGCGACATGCTTTGCTACAATACCAACACCATAGAGGTCTTACCGGTGATCACAATGCATTTTTCTGGCGGTGCAGATCTTGTTTTGGATAAGTACAATATGTATGTGAGTAGGAGAAGAATCTATTGCTTGGCCATTATGTGTGTTGATTCGTCGGAAGATGCAATCTTTGGGAACAGAGCACAGAACAATTTGTTGGTGGGTTATGATACTTCTTCGCAGCTTGTTTCTTTCAAGTCCGCCGATTGTTCTGCAATGTAGAGTTAAGAGAAAACGAACCCAGAGAATCCTCTTCTAACTTAAGTTTGTTCTACCTATTTGTCATTTTATTACAAGCATCGAACATGTATATGTTTTACCAAACAATATGCGAATTCGTTACACAAAATGCATCTAAGAAAACTAATCAAACGAACCAAGACACTGCGAAAACTAATCGGAAATGAATCAAAGGCGAATAAAGGAGAAGCTATAAGAAACCAAAGAGAGCATAAAAACGATTATCAAACTGAGACTCACTCTAAACCCAATGAAAAAATCACAATCTGCTCCATCTCAAGTTTTCTCGAGTTACGCAACTCGGTCTTTCTAACTCTCCTAAACATACACATTATCAATGCTTCTTGTTTAAAGTTGAGACCAACGAAAAACAAACTCAGAATTTTACCTAAAAGAAAAGTTCTACATCGGTTTAGTTTTAGCCTCTCACAGCATGAACAGTTGCAATCATGTGAGCCATGACGAGAGCATATCGAACAGCAGTGTGCTGTGGTGTGTAGATGTCTGTAAGTCCAAACTCCCCAAAGTTGAGTTCGATGTTCACAAACTTACCCGGCAACGACCTTTTAGACAGAGCTTCATGCCACATCTCCAAAAACTCCTCCATCACTTTCCTTGACTTTTCCAATGATGATATAGGAAGATACTCCACCTGAACGATACACACACAAACCTTTAGTTACAATTCAACAAACTAAGCCTACAGAAAACACGACAATCTCGATACAAATAATGCAAAACGTTCTTCTCTTCGATATGCCTCAACACTGTTCAATGTCAATCATTGTCTTAACATTTTAAATAGCATCAAGGATCATTAACAGAAGATCAATATCAACAAACCAAGACTACAACAAACAAGACAATCTCGATACAAATAAAACAAAATGTTCTTCTCTTCTATATGCATCAACACTGTTCGATGTTCATCATCCGTCTTAACATTGTAAACAGCATCTCCATATACCCTTTTGTTAACAAGACGATTTCGATAAAACCATTCATCATCAAAGATTCAAAAGGCATCAACATTGCTTTCAAAATGGATCATCATCACTAAGATAAAAAGAGGATTTAGCTAAGCTTCATACCTCCATGACAATGCCTCTAACATTCTCAGAATGAGTAGGAACAACTTTACCAACTCTCAATCGAAAATCGCCGAGTTGATACTGAAACCCATCGAAGAAAAGTGCGACTTTGGATTTGTAAGATTGAAGCTTCTCCATTATCAATTGAATCGAAGAATCTGATTCCAGAACAATCTTCTGCGACCTGATGATGAAATAGTATTTACTAGGCTGATCAGCTAACGAAATCCCTAGAAAATCGCGCGGGAACTCCGCTTGATTTGCTTGATCTGATTCAACAACAAAAAAAGAATCTCAAGGTTTAACGAAGAAGATGAAGTAAAATTCAGAGAAGGAGGAGGAGGAGGAAGAAGAAACCTCGTAACATGGGTCGATAATAGTTGAGAGTAGCTTTCCATCTTCCATCTTTAACGCCATTGATGCTCTCTACACACTGTGTAGCTTCGTTGAGGATTTGACTACTCACTGTTGATCCTTGATTTGGTTGCCAATACAAAACCCTAGAAGAAGAAGAATCCGAACGAGTTAACGAATAAAAAATTCAAGAGAGAGAGAGAGATGAAGATGAGAATGATTCATCATCATCATCATCATCATGAAGGGCGTTACCATTTGACAGGCATTGTTCTTGAAGGAAGATAGCAAAAATGGCGGAGGAGAGAGACAACAACTCGTCTCGATCTCAACCAAGAAAAAACTCGTTTCTGTTAATTTTAATTAAAAATCTATTTTGAAATAGAAAAATAGTGATAAATTCTTTTAAATACCATCAGTTTTGGGTTCGGGTCCGGGTCGAGTTTAGTGAATTTATTTGAATTTCTAGGACTTACGATATTTTTTCGGGTTCGGATATGAATTTTTTTGGATATTTTTAGAATGATTGTAAGAAATAATCAGGGGAAATGCCTTTAGGTCAAGTGGTTAAAAGTCAATCTCTGCGGTCACCATCGGAGTTCGACTCCATTAAATCGTGTTGTTCCGCGTAGTAGGATTATTTAGCTATGGATCGGACCCGAAAAAAACAGAAAATGATTTACTTTCTTTTTACCCATTTTGTTTTTTTTCACGATTTAAAGATAAAAAATATAAAATACTCTCAATCATATTTTCATATTTTTTTAGGATTTGTTCGAGGTTTTACGGGTCTTTTGAGTTTTTTAAGTTTGAGGTTTTCAGATTTTTTTCTACTTTATCGAACTTCGGATTCAGATTCAGTTCAGAATTTTCGACTTTTTCAAAAACTTTTGGATATTATGTTCGAGTTTTGATCCGAGTAAAACCCAATACTCTCAGAATACCGACGAACGAAATTCGATCAAGTATTTTTACATAATTGTTCGTATTTAGATCCAAATTTTTCGGGTCAAGTTCGATTCGAGCTTTCGGATTCCGGTAAAATGTCTCAACCCTAGTCCAACGAGTCATTCCATTAATATAACACAATGGGCTAAATAAGAAAGTAATGAATGGGCTATAAAAGCCTAATTAAATACTCTCAGTGAATCCCTCAAGTCTTTTGACCCATTTATATAAACTCTTCTTCCAAAATCTCAAGAAACAAAAAAGAAAACTTTTTAGATCCTCTGAAAAATCAACACACGACGACATTGTTATGTTTTCTCCGTGTTATACACCGAAGAAGAATAGCTTCTTCTTCCTCTACTAACGATTCTCCATTTTTAAGGTTCATCTTAACTTCCTCACTGATTCTGGGTTTTCTCTTCTCTCTTCAAAATTTTCAAACTTTCGCTTCGTTTTCTCTTCATGGAATCACAAAAATCAATTTCGATTTTCACAAACCCTAGTTAGGTTCTTTTTCCTTTGATATAAAATGGGTTTAGTTTGTTTCTAAATGTGGTTGATCGGTGTTAAAAAAGTATCGAACTTTCTGCTAAATGCTCATCATACTTGATGATTTACTTTCACTTAGGAATCTTAAAGTTGATAACTTTGCAAGTGAATGACTCTTTACTTGCTCCTTTAGTAATTTGACTAATCTCAGAGGCTTTTGGGTTTGATTCTTCTCTTTGTTTTGCTTCAATTTGTGTAGCTCAAAACGCACTCCACAACCTTATTGGTGAATAAGCATTTGATGCATCATGGTTCCAGAGGAAACTCAAGATGTCGTAGACGCTTTGCCAAAAGCTGTCATGGTGACTCCTGGTGAACTTGTTTCCTCGATGATTCCGGAGATATCTCAGCAATGTAGCAATCTTTCAGAAGCTGCCTTGCCTTTGAATGTAGAGGAAGTTAGTAACAGAAGTAGTGATGATGCTGCTGTTACCATTTCGGACCAAGAGTTTCGCGAAGAGTTTGTGTTTCCTTTTCCAGATCCTGCTTCGACGTTAGAGATTCAAGGTTCTGGTAGATCGGAGCAGGTTACTTGCTGCTTCTTTAACTAGTGTGTGTACTTGTTAGATATCATCTTTAGCTTATGGGTTTGGTTTTTTTTTCCTTTTATAGGTTGCTAATGGTTCATGTTCTTCGCCATCTTCATTAGAGCTATTGACCTCGAGAGCAGCTTCTTCGGGTAAGAATCTACCAGCAGATATTGTTGCCATGCTTTAGTTATAGTTGGTGGTTACTAGAACACGTTAAGACTTTAGTTTGTTCTGACGGTTGTGTGGTTAACCATTTCGATGAAGGTGGTGTTCAGGCTCCTAGCATCTCATATGGCGGATCAACAGTTAACGTATCAGCGGATACATCTTTTGCCAACAATTCTATGGGACAGAACCCTCGGAATCATTTTCCTTTTTTCAATGATCCATATGATTACCAACTGGAGAAGCTACGCAGAGACGAAGAGAATTTAAAGAAGAACTTTGAAGAAACGGTTTAGCTTCTCTTAATCTTCGGAAAATAAATCTATCTACATTCAGTTTCCGTTCCTCTTTGCTCATTCGCCTTGTTGTTTTGTAAGCAGACATCAGAACTGATGGCTGAACTCGAGAGGAAGATGGCTGAAGTACGTAGTGAATATGATAGACAATCGCAAGACGTAGATGCTGCATATAACGCTAAAGTAATGGAGGAAAAAACCAGAAGGAGTTTTATTGGCACGCACAGTCTCTTGGCGAACGCTTTCACTTTTAAATGTTCAGAAAATAGTTCAGCCACTGATGTTGCATCTGTAAGAGGTAAAAGGCGTAAAGTTAAAAAGCAATGCGGATTTTGATAAAGCGAATAATCTAAATGACACTCTTCTTAAATCGTTTTTTTAAGCAGCTAGAAGCGTTCAACATCCAAATCAGCAGCAGCAGCAAGCAGTACAAACAAACACACATGTGTATTCAACTGCTCCTCCTCCTCCACCCTCGGTAACTGCAGCAGAAGCCTCGGTTTCATACTCATCAGGTCCTCTTTTGCAGCCTCCACGCGTCACCATGACTCAACCAAGACCGATATCTCAGCAAGCAGCAGCACAATCAAATAGATATGTGAGTTTAACCACTCCTCGATCTTCAGTCACAGCAGCAGAAGCTCCAACCTCAAATCCATCGGCCTACCCAACACCGATACATCAGCAAGCTGCAGTACAATCCAGCACACATGTGAACTCAACGGGTCCTCCTCAACCCTCAGTCGCAGCAGCAGAATCTCCAATCCCAAATCCGTCAGGTCCTCTTTCGCAATTCCCACGCCGGACCACGACTCAACCAAGACCAATCTCTCAGCAAACAACAGCACAACCAAACACACACATAAATCCAACCTCCATGCCTCGACCCTCAGTCACAGCGGAAGCTCGCTCTTTGCATTCACTACGTAGCAACACATCCCAGCCAAGACCGCCACCTATAGTCTCCAACCTAACTCCATCATCTACTCCACCAGTACATGGTATAGTCCGAGCAATGGCGCCTCATCTTCGATCATCTCGAGCTCCTCCTAACTCTACTGCTCTTGCAACAACCACAACCACGACAACAACAACATATCCGAGAAGGTTGGTTCAAGAACCGCAACAGCAACAAGGGAAAAACTCAAACAGTGGATTGGTCTATCTTTCAGATGATGAAGAATGACAAATCTTTGGAGTGTATATATAGTTTTTTGGTGTTTGTAGATTCTCTTAAGGGAATACATTTATTATCAATGCCCTTAAAAACTTTTGAGAATGCCACTTACTATCTCCAAAGTATTTTTTTGGAAATAATTTTTCCTTAGTTGGAGAGACACATCCCCATTCATAACCAAATAATCTTACTTCACAATTACGCGGGAATAATAATCACGACCGAAAACTTGAACCGAAAAAATCGGAAAAGCTAAACCGGAGTTAGAAAATAATTGAATGGTTCGATGGGAATCGAAAAAAACCGAAACCGAATCGAAATCAAGCGGGTCATCGAAAAACCAGAAGTCTCTAAAATTACTTACAAATATCTAAAGTACCCGAAAATATATCCAAAAATATCTGAAAATACTCAAAAAAAAAAATCAAAAATATTCGAACACGAATACCGGAATGGTTACATAATTCAAACGGAATCGAACCGAAATATTTTATAAACTATTCGATTCCACAATTGTAAAACCGAAAACCGAAAAAATCGAATCCAATAGAACCGAAAAATCGAATCGAATGGAATCGAAAAAATGGGAGGCGCAAGCCTAATTGAGTTCTTGAACTCTGTCACTCACTCTGCAATATGTATCACTCTATGAAACGGATTCCAATGTAAAGTTGATAGCCAATTTAATGCCACGTGGCACGTGACATCCTCCGATCTAATAAATGAACTATTTTTTAAAATCTCCATTGTACTATCAGCTCAGTGATCAGAGTCTACCGCAACCGCAAACGCAAACGCGGAGATTTCTGTGTTTTTTCTTTTTGGCGTTTGGCTTTTCTCGTTTCTTTCTTTATCTCACTCTAATTTCTGAGCCAAGGAAAGTTTTGCTTTAAGCGATTTCTCCTTCACTCATTCTCTTTGAGAAAAAAAGCTTTTAACTTGCTGAAAAGCTCAGACGCTAACGCGATTTTGCTTTATTCCGCGTTTGCGTTTTAGCTTACTGTTACTTAGCTTGAAACTCCTCCTTTCTAAATCGACATCGTTGCTTCTGGGTTTTACGCCGAAGTTGATTTCTCCGACAGATGTTACTTCCTTTTAAGGTTATGTGTCTTATCCAAACATCTTTCACTGAATCGAAAAAAAATCGTGAAATGGGTTTCTGTTTTTTGTTTCTTTCTCTAAAGAACTTCACTTTACTGTTTTTTGAGATTTTGTTCCATTAAAGAAGAAAGCTTCGATTCGGTCAATGGCGGAAACCGGTTTAAGCTAAACCGGTTTTCCGACAGCCGACAGTTTCTACAATTTGCTTCAACCTAAGTTCTTTTTGGCTTTCCCTTTAAAGCAAAGCCCTTTCTTCTTCATCTCTTTTTGGCTCTTTCTTCAAAAAGTTGAGATCTTTTTGTTTCTTAACAGTATTTAGTTACATTGGTTTCTTCTTCTTAGATCTCTCATAATCTAACAACATTTATGAAAAGAAGAGATTTTGATTAATAATATGAAAGATTTTGCCATTAGTAGTAAACATTTTTCACAAAAAAAGGATTAAACTTTTTGAATGATTCCTAATTTTCTTGATGCTATAATGGTTGAAGGGTCACTCTCAAATTTGCAATTCTGTTTCTTTCTTCAAAGGTGGTTGGTCTATTTGAATTCCATTTTATTAATTTTTTTTGTATCTCTCTGTTTTTGTTTTGATTATTGCCTTTTCAATCATATCTTTTAATCATAATCATATAGTAATGATCCATATCCTCAATATGCTTCTTGTTTTATATAAAAACCTCTCTCTCTCCAACTTCCTTTTCTTGACAATGCATTTTCACTAAAGCATCTTCCTTTTTCTTCATCACTTTTGCAGGGTAATGTATTGGTGTTGGTTCTTCTAGGAGTAGATTAGTGTTGTTGTTGTTGTTGTTGTTGTTTCAGCCATGTGTCTTTAACTAGCTAGAGAGATTTCTAGAATTAGATGAGTGGCAATGAGTCTTAAATGATTGATGTTAACCGTATATATCGGTATGATTGAAGCTTACTTGTATACTCTTCTAGCTTTGGGACTCTTAAAAGAATTGGTGTTTCTTGATTGTTGTTTGACCAAGTCATATAATGTTTTCTTTCTCTTTGATTGTTTTAGCTTTTGAGACTTTGTTCCTAGTGGGTGTAACAGAGTTAGAAATCTTTTGGAATGTCTGTTCACCAAACCCATTCATTTCTTATAATACTATAGATTTACCGTAAAATGTCTTATATGTTTCACCTCTTCTTGCATAAGTTCTTCTTCAAGATTCTCTTGTTTAACATAATTTTGTGTCAGGCTGATATATATTCTTGTTATGCATTTGGGAGTTGAGCTATACTCGGCATGAAGGTTCGATCTTTTTGAACCACTCGCTCGTGTGGTTGCTCATATAATAGATACTATCAAAGAACTCCAATAACAGTCAGTTACTTATTTGCTTTTGTGTAGTTTCTTTAGCAAATATAAATGAAGTTGAGAGTGGAAACAACACTTGCGATTCTCTTAGGTCTCATATCAATTCTGCAATGTTACGGAGGTTAGTTATCTTAGTTTCCACATTTTTTCATGCTTCTGAATTCAAAGATAAGTTAGCAACATATGTAAAAATGGTGACACTGTGAATTAATAGATGAAGTTTTTGTTTTAGGCGTCGAGAATTGGACGTGTACGTGCTTTTCTTCGGGTAATAATATCCTAGAATCTAATTGTTCCAGATCATGTAACTGCAGAGCAGGTTGGTTTAGTTTCTTTAGCTTAGTTTTTCTCTTTACCAAATAGGAAAGCTTCGGAAGATTCTATCGAAAACTTAACTTTATGGACTCTCTTACGTTAGTCGACAGAGACCAATGGGTATGCTTGTGTCCTGCAAATGGATTTCCAGTAATATCCATTACCGGTTCCAACTCTTCATGCTTCACCGCGTGCAACTGCTCTGCTGGTACTTTACTCTATCCATCTTCCTATGGCTGCCTCAATTCGGTGATATCATTTTGTATTCTTAATTGTTTACAGGACGTATAGGCGAGACTAGAACTTCAAAGAGACAATCTTTATCGAGGAAACTTGTTCTGGTTATGCTTATCTTCTGCGCTGTACTCACTTCAATAGCGTTCCTTGCCTCTATGATTTGCTACGTTTGTCGAAGGAACAAATTTTCCGGCCAAATCCCTACTTCAGTCTCTTCAGATAGAGAATCAAGCTGGAATAGCTCTGCCAACTTAATAACCCGTAAAAGCTCGGTTTCGCAACAGAAGATTAGCATCAGTTCCTCAGTGACAGGTCAAACCATTTGTTCTCTCTTAGTTCTTGAAAATTTCTTTGCTTTGATACATTAGACAAAAGAAGAATTGTTTTTATTTGTTTTCTTCTTCAGGATGCTTCTTTCAGAATGCTTCTCTGTTTTGTGTGAGCAAGCCTGAAACGATCCACGGAACGATCTTGCAATTCTCATACGCAGAATTAGATCAAGCAACCAATAAATTCTCCAGCAACAGCGTGATAGGACACGGAGGAAGTAGCTGTGTTTACCGTGGACAGCTCAAAGATGGTAAAACCGCGGCCATCAAACGTCTAAATGCTCCTAAAGGAAACGACACCGACGCTTTATTCTCAACAGAAGTATTAACCTCCTCCTTGTTGCTTCTTATTTTGGAATATCACAATCCATATTCGATCCAGATTGTGATATTGTGTGTTTGTGTTTGGTTTTTGGACAGGTTGAGTTGCTATCAAGACTCCATCATTACCATGTGGTTCCGCTAATCGGATATTGTTCGGAGTTTCATGGCAAACAGGCAGAGAGGCTTCTGGTTTTTGAGTATATGTCTTATGGAAATCTGAGAGATTGCTTAGACGGAGAGTTGGGAGAGAAAATGACGTGGAACATTCGAATCTCTATCGCCCTTGGAGCTGCAAGAGGACTCGAGTATCTTCACGAAGCCGCTGCTCCAAGAATCTTACACCGAGATGTTAAATCCACAAATATTCTCCTTGATGAGAACTGGCATGCAAAAGTAAGTAACACAAAACATTATAGCTCCAATGAGTCCAGTTTGTGAACTTGAATGACATAAAATCGTTACAGATTACGGATCTTGGGATGGCTAAGTGTTTGAGTAGCGACGGTTTACAAAGCGGTTCAAGTTCTCCCACGGTGGGATTGCAAGGAACATTTGGCTACTTTGCACCGGAATACGCAATTGCAGGATGTGCTTCATTGATGTCAGACGTTTTCAGCTTCGGTGTTGTTCTCCTCGAGCTTATAACCGGGAGAAAACCGATACAAAAACACAACAACAACAACAAAGGAGAAGAAAGTCTAGTTATTTGGGTAAGTAACATACACTTTCAAACCAACAAAGATAAGTCTCTGAAGCTTATTTTTCGGCTTTTTAGGCGATGCCGCGTTTACAAGATAGTAAGCGGGTGATTGAGGAACTGCCTGATCCAAGGCTAAACGGGAAGTTTGCCGAAGAAGAGATGCAGATAATGGCGTATCTCGCTAAAGAATGTTTGCTTTTGGAACCGGAAGCTAGACCAACAATGAGAGAAGTTGTTCAGATTCTTTCAACAATCACACCAGACACATCGACTAGACGCAGAAACTTTTTGTTCTCTCAGAGCAATGAGAAGAAAGAAAGCAAAGTAGGATGGTCAAGAGGTGGAAGCAGAAGTGGACAAGAAGAGGAGCCAGTGGATTTGACTGAGCCGCGGTTCGAGTCCTTCTGCTTGCCAAACGTGAAGCCAGTCTTGGTTGAACCATCTGCACATACTTCGAAGTAAAGAGAAAAAGACAGAACATAAACAAAAGAGAGCCATCTTGCATGTGTGTAAGATACAAAGCTCACTCGGATGAGGGCAAAGCATTGTGAGGCTTGAGTGTTGTTATATAAGTGAGTGTGTCAATATTTGTTTTAAACTAAAGTAATGACTTTTTAACTTATAAGTTTAATAAAATATTTTTTTTATTAAACTCTCTCTACTAAAAATCCCAGCCTAAACCGATTATTCCTCCGCATATACGTTAGGCGGTGGTCGTCTGATTAGTTTCCTCCGCAGTCCGATTTTTTTCAAGCATTACACTAATTAATTAATAGAATTGGACTTTCAACTAAAATTGACTCGTAAAATCAAATAAAAATATATGATAATCACTAAAATTATATAAATTAGTTACTTTTAGACTAAAAACAAGTCACAAATCTAAAAGTCAAAATTATAAATTTATTATATATTTATAAAAAAAAATTAAAAATATCGAAATAATCTAAAAACTAGTCCCCGATTAATCCCCGTTTAATCTCCGATTTTCTAGCTAGGCGCTAGGCCCAGTTTCGCCGCTCGACTAGTGTCTAGCGTGTTCTAGAACCTTGATTAAACTTATATATGATACAACTTGCATTCAAAGCTATCAAAGGAGTAAATCACACTCAATTAAACAAAGATATTAGTCAAATATGTACCTAATCATGTGGTATTGTATATTGGAATCACATTTTTGGCACAAAAATATGGAATTATGTTGTGGTGACCAAATTTTTGAATTCCATTTTAGCTAAAATATTGCGGAAATGCGTTTTGACTCTAAAATTATTTGAATCCGGTTTTGCTCACTACCAAAAATGTATTTTTTTCAGCCACAAATTTCGATTGTGTCTCCTATATTAAAGCTAGAGAGAACCTTCTTTAACCATTTGCAAGAATTTTGAAGATGATTTAGAACCTAGATTGCATGGAATCATGAGTAGGCATGCACAAAAAATATAGTAAAACCTCTATAAACTAATGTAGTTTAGACTATGATATTTTATTAATTTAGAAGGGCATTAATTTACGGAGATGTAAATTCTGTCAAAAAAATCTCTACTAATAATCTCTTGTAAATTCTGTTAAAAAATTGTAATAAATCTTAACATGTTTTATAAAGAAAGAATTAACAAGTTGTTCTTATGTCACCAATTTGATTCAAATTTGCATATTGCACAATTATCTAACAAAAATGATCAAATATAAATCAAGTTAGTGGTAGTTTGGTAGTAAGGACTGGTTAGCCACAAGATGTAAACTCGTCGTGATTCGATTTCCGCTAGAAACTAAGTTGCTACTGTTTGGTTAGACGAAAATGAAAGTATGTTTTAAACTTCATTAAAACACTCAAGTACCGAACTAGTTGTCAGTATTGTTTTTTAGGGGATTAGTTGTGTCCCGACCGTAATGGATAATCGACGAAAGAGAAAGTGAATGGGATCAATCAGGAAAAGCCCATATGGTGTGTTCCCGTGGCCTCACCACAGACTGGACTCACCAAACCCATTTATTGCCAACCCAAGCTTTGTCTCTTAATTTATAATTTTCCTCACAAATAATAAACCATAAAATAAAGAAATATGCAGAAAACGATTATGCAAGATTTGTATAATATGATTACCGATTATGTAACATCTTCATCCGTCCCTTCCGTATGCTTCGACATCTCTTTCCGTATTCGCGGACCAATCATGTCTGACGAACGGGAAGACTATCTCGGAAGGCTTTAAAGTCATGATTTAGTCCATGCAATCATTACATATTTTCTGTGTTTTATCCTCACTCGCACAATTAGGCACAACCACGCTAAACTGTTGAATTCTATCGGGATCAATGTCGAAAAGATAAGTGCACATCGGTGACATAGATAATCAAATCTTTCATTTTAAACTCTCACCACCATAAACCGGGGTCTTACACATTCATTGTCGATTATACTATATTTTGTATAAACATATGAGTTATATTATGGATTCAACAATAGTTTATAAATTTTTACGTGGTCGAAGGTGTACCCAAATTGTTTCTAATTATTCTTTTAATGAATTTGTCCTTTTCCTCAAAAATAACCTTTCGAGACTACATTGACCTATTCATCTTATAGTAGTTTATTATATATATGTGCAAGATACTGTATGTTTTAAACACTCGAAACATAAAAGAAATGCAAATAGTCGTCTCGTAGTTATATACTATTTTGAGAGGTGTTTGGTATTTTATACGTATATTTTTATGACACTTTAATTGTTTAACTAAAGATACTACATTGGTGCAATTAAAGCAATCTAATCCGATGACGAAATGCGTTGAGATTTGCGTCAAGTTTGTCTTAATTTTAGGTTTATCACACTTATGTAGTTTGAGATAGATTTGATTAGGAGACAAACTTTGTTTTAATAGGCGACAACAAAGCAAATATAACACTTCCATTTATCAAAAATATAATACGAGTAAAACACTCGGTTGTTAACTTCAACAAATTACTTAAAACATTATCAAACACATAAGGTTTGATTTAATTAACCAATCCTTAAAAAGGGGTCATTAAAATTAGTCATTTCTCTACAACTCACACAACACAAATTTTAAAACCAACGAAACGTTGACCGGTAGTAAAAATCTTTCGAATTAACGAAAAGGTCACGAGTTCAAACTATATTGAGAATGATTAGCTCGCCAAAAATGGATATCGAATTTGGACTGACTTCGCTCTAAAAATATTAAGGTCCTACGGTCCTCTAACTTCTTGATCATAAAGAGAGAAAAAATTAAATATTCTTGTATGTCCGTGGTTAATATTGTAATTTTCCGTAATATTTAATATCTATAATCGTTTAATTAAGGACAAATGAGATTTTTAATTAGAAGTTACATTGAAATCACAAAACCATACTTGTTTTGTAACAAAAGAATTGAACAAGTACTATAAGAAACTTGAGAGTCGAGCAGTGTGGTCCGTGCAAGAACTGATGCAAACACATGGCTGGATTCTAAAACGAGTCAACTCTTCGGATCTTACAAACCCATTATCTTGTTAAAATTTGAGCTCTATGTTTATTAGCACTATACATGTACAAACCAACACTCTCATCACAATATCTAGTAAATAAATATTGTCTTTCATTTCATATTTAATAAATCTAACACATACGAAGTCAATACGCAAATATTAAAGGTGATAATAAAGGTGATAATGTTTGTACAATTATAAATAAAAATAATTTTCTATACAGTTTTTTTTGATAAAAATGGGCTAAACCCATGTCTATTAAAGAATCAGACCTAACCCTTCGGTGGGAAGCCAACTCACGGATAAATTCCATCACTGGACATTCAAATGGATCGAAAGCAAGGATCTATATCCATGTAAATGTCTAGAGACAGGGTGAAGTAGTTTCCTTCCGACAGGGTTCGAACTCACAACCTCTTTCCAGGAAGGAGCCCGTCCACTCCAATGTTTCGGACTACAGTTATGTTTAAAGGTTGTTTATAATTGTGTTATCCGCTAAAAAAGTTGATCACTTTGTCCATTCCAATGTAGTGGAACTAAACATGATTATTTGTTGTTGACGATGAGGTTCAAATTCTGTGCCTCTAATCTCTCTATGGGTGGGTCAGACCAGATAAAATATTCGCATTTAGCGATCCAACCCTTTTTAATGCAACTCGAATCTAAGATCTTCTCTTTAGCTCGAGGAATTTGTACCACTAAACTAACACATCATTGATAACTAAACAATATATTTATTTGGAAGTTGAAACCTTTTTTTTTGATAAATACTTGGATTACTTGTTTTCTCAAAACACAAGGCTATCTCGCCCCTCGGGAGAATCAAATCGATGACCGTGCTTTTATCCTCGATCTGAAATTTCTCAGCCCCAATAAACTGTAAACGAATGAAAGCTGAAATCAACCAAACCCTCAATTTTTCGTCTTTCTTTTTTATTAGTGTATTTTGCTTACATTTTTTCTTGGATAATTTTCAAATACGAAAATTATTTCAAACATACCACTATATTATTTTCCCCCCAAAAATAATACAATTTTTAGAAGAATGCTATAAAGTTTCTGAAATATATTACAAAACTAAAATTGAACCCTAAATTCATCATCCTAAATTTTAACACCAAAAGCTAAACCTTGAACCTAGAATACTAAATCTAAACATCAAAAAGTTAAACTATAAACCCTTATAAATCCACCAAGGACATTGTAGTATGGTGGTTGAGTCTCCAGAGCCAATTCTAAGACATCAGGTTCGACCCTTGATGAAATATGTGGGATTAATGGGCTATCAGACAGGCCTGTTGGGGTCCGTTTGTTGATAAAAAACTCTTATAAATCCTTTTTAATATTTATGTTATTTTCGGAAAGAAAAAAGTTTGTAATATTTCTATAAAAAATTACTAATCCTATTTCATAATAAAAGCTTATTTTTGTAACGATATTTTAAGATATTTTTCTTTTTTTTTTGGCCCTACTTCTTACAGCTTGTATAGTTTCTGTTTTGTCGGTGGCTTAATTTCAACTTTCCTTATTTGTTTTCACATCAACATTTTCCCATAAAACTAGTATACTATATACGTTTCTGTTGCAGGGTTTTGCGGTCTTGTTTTGCTTGTAACCTAAGCAACTAAAACCTTTTTTTTTCCAAATTCTCTGTTCACAAAACTCTCATCTCTTTCCTCTTTAGATCACATTAAGCTCCATATTATTACAGTTGTATACAAACACTCTTGTCTCCTTCTCTCTCTCTCTGTCTCATATGAATATGGGTTTAGTTTTCTTCCTTATTTTCTGAGAAATTTAATGTAACCAAGTTGATATTTCTTGTGACTTATAAAATGGTCTCTTCATTTATAAACTAAAGTTTCCATTTCACGTTTCAAAATATCAAAAAGTTTTGAAACTTCTCGTGTTCTTTGATCAGATTAAAGCAAAAGCATTAATGGGTTATGATAACTCAAGATCTGTGAGGTTAGGATTTATCAAGAAGATTTCATTTTTTTAATATTTTCTGAATCATAATTAACACTTTTTTTCTTCTCCTTTATGAAACAAATAGGTTTCAAGAAAATCAAGAAGTAGCAAAACCAAAACCACAAGTAGAATCAGCAGTTAAACTCAAGTTCAACATCAATGGAACTCAAATAAAGAATGTAAAGATGATGAGTAGAGGGAAGTCTTTGAAAGCTAAAGTACTCTCAAGAGTATTCACTGAGGATCTTGAGAGAGTTAAGAACAAAATACTCGATCCTCGTGGACAAACTATAAGAAGATGGAACAAGATCTTTCTCATGGCATGTTTGGTTTCTCTGTTTGTAGATCCTCTGTTTTTCTTCTTACCGATCATGAGAAAAGAAGCTTGTATCACCATTGGTATCAAACTCGAAGTGGTTCTCACACTCATTAGATCTTTAGCTGATGCTTTCTACGTTGCGCAGATTCTTATACGTTTTAGAACCGCTTATATCGCTCCTCCTTCTCGTGTATTCGGTAGAGGAGAACTCGTTATCGATTCAAAGAAGATCGCTTGGAGATACCTCCATAAAAGCTTTTGGATTCATCTTATCGCTGCTTTACCTTTACCTCAGGTATATATATATCTATCAGTGTTCTAAAAAGCGGTCTAGGCAGTTGTTTCATTGATTCAACTTTGTTTAAAGGATCTTATGTTTGTTACACCTTTTTTTAAGGTCTTGATTTGGATTGTAATACCAAATTTAAGAGGCTCACCAATGACAAACACCAAGAATGTTCTTAGATTCATCATTATCTTCCAATATCTTCCAAGAATGTTTCTTATATTTCCGCTCTCTCGCCAAATCATTAAAGCCACTGGTGTTGTCACAGAGACTGCTTGGGCAGGAGCTGCCTACAACCTCATGCTATATATGCTAGCAAGCCATGTAAGTAAACTCAAACTCTTAGCAAGAGGTCCACTCTACCTAGCCTAGGTATGGGTATTTGATTCTTCGGTTCAGTTCTTTCGGTTTTCGGTTCTTTATGTTTTCGAAAACTTTAACCATTCGGTTTTTAAAATGTTTCAGTTTCGTTCGGATTCGCTCCAATTGAGCAAAGTAACTATTTGAGTACTTGTTTGTGGATATGTTTGACTATTTTTCTTTAGTTTCTAGTATTTTTGTATATTCTTTGATATTTTCGAGTATTTTTGTATATTTTATTTTCGGCTTTTTCGAATCATTCGGTTACCCGAAGTATTTTGTGGATATGTTTGGCTATCTGTCCTTAGTTTCTATTATTTTTGTATATTTTTCTGATATTTTCGAGTATTTTTTATATATTTTATTATCGGCTTTTTCGAATCATTCGGTTATCCAGTATTTTGGTTTTGTTCGGTTCAATTCCGATTTTTCGGTTCTCAATAATTGAAACCATTCGGGTACTTTCTAAATTAGTTCCGGTTCGCTCTCTTTGTAGGTTCTTTTGGTTCGGTTCTTCGGTTCCAGTTAATATGCTTACTACTAATCTAGCCTAGGACTAACTGCATCAGATTAGAACAGTTATGAGCATTTTCATGTTCTTCTTTTACAGGTTTTAGGAGCTTGTTGGTATTTGCTTGCAGTAGAGAGACAAGAAGCTTGTTGGAGACATGCTTGCAACATGGAGAAACCGATTTGTCAATACAGATTCTTCGAATGCAGAAGACTTGAAGATCCGCAAAGGAGCTCTTGGTTCAAATGGAGCAATATAACATCAATATGCGAGCCGGGGACTAAGTTTTACGAGTTTGGTATATTCGGAGATGCAGTTTCTTCAACGGTTACTTCATCAAAGTTCGTTAACAAATACTTTTATTGTCTCTGGTGGGGACTAAAGAACCTAAGGTGATCCGCAAGAACATCACAAAATCGCATTTTTTCAAAGTTCAAACCAATCATATTAGTAATATGTCTTTAATTCTTTAGCTCTTTAGGCCAAAACCTCACGACAAGCACCTACGCTGGCGAAATTCTTTTCGCCATTATCATAGCGACTCTCGGGCTTGTTCTCTTTGCATTGCTTATAGGAAACATGCAAGTAAGAGATTGTACTTTGTAAAGCACCATTTGATATAGTTCTCTTTGTCGTAAAGAAAGCGCATTTTCGGTTTTCTTGTAGACGTATTTGCAGTCAACAACGGTAAGACTTGAAGAATGGAGGATAAGGAGGACAGATACAGAGCAATGGATGCATCATAGACAACTCCCTCCGGAGTTAAGACAATCTGTGAGAAAATATGATCAATACAAATGGTTAGCTACACGAGGAGTCGACGAAGAAGCTTTATTGATAAGTCTTCCTCTTGATCTTCGAAGAGATATCAAACGCCATCTCTGCTTCGATCTTGTTCGCCGTGTAAGCCCTCTCTGTTTACACGAACTTCTAACTCAAAACCAATTGGCAATATGTGGATTGGTTAAGATCTTTTCCAACTTCCGATGTAGTTTCTGAATGACTTCTTTTAAAAAAACAGGTTCCGTTGTTCGATCAAATGGATGAAAGAATGCTTGACGCGATAAGCGAGAGGCTAAAACCGGCATTATGCACAGAAGGTACGTTTCTTGTGCGAGAAGGCGACCCGGTAAACGAAATGCTATTCATAATAAGAGGCCATCTTGATTCATACACAACAAACGGAGGCAGAACCGGATTCTTTAACTCATGTCTCATAGGACCGGGCGATTTCTGCGGGGAGGAGTTACTTACTTGGGCTCTAGACCCTCGTCCCGTTGTGATCTTACCGTGTTCCACACGTACCGTTAAAGCCATTTGTGAAGTTGAAGCCTTTGCATTAAGCGCAGAAGATTTGAAGTTCGTGGCTTCGCAGTTTAGACGACTGCATAGTAAGCAATTGAGACATACGTTTCGGTTTTACTCGCATCAATGGAGGACTTGGGCAGCTTGTTTTGTACAAGCTGCTTGGAGAAGGTACAAGAAGAGGAAGTATGCGACTGAGCTAAGGGCAAAAGAGGAGTTTCAATGTATGTTCGAGGCCGCATCCGCGGTTAGACTAACGGCTAATGGCCGGAAGTTTAGGCGTAGCGGATCGGATTCTGGTATGATACCATCGATTCAGAAACCAGTGGAACCAGATTTCTCTAGTGAATGAAACAAAGTATTCACCTTAGTATTGGCTAATTTGAATAGTCTTTAAATGTGTATTATTTTTAAAAGGTAATATACTTTGAAATATATAATACTAGATTATGAACATATGAGGTTATAAAAATAAAATCAATCCTACAAAAGATTTATGATTTTAATTAAATTTACTGTGTTATCTAACTATTAAACATTTATGATAGCAAGATAATATAATTAGAATGTTATTGTATTTTCTAAAGGTATTTAAAAAAATCACAACAAAAAATACAGAAAAATTTCTATAAAATAACAATGCCGAATTATATGATATTTTATTAATTTATAAATATATTAAGGACCAAATGTTTTTCTGGATTATATATCTTTGTGGACTCGACTTTCGTCAGGAACCATGTCAGTATAAAGAAATTGTTCCATGACTTGAAAGTGAGATAATGAATTTGGAAAGCTCTTAATCACTTGTAGAAAAAGTGGTATAGCCACGAAAAAACGTGGTTATAGGATCGTAATTTTTTTTGTGGTTGAATCGTGGTAAAATCATTCGTATAGCCACGATTAACCACAGAAAAATATATTCTACATATGTGGGTGTGTGACTTACTTGTTCAACTGCTTACAACAAGTTGCATGTATAAGACCCAAAATGATGAATGTAACAGATGGTGATAGTTGAGACAGTGTCCACAAACTTGAGAGAAGTGGACAAGTGAGGCGGCTTTGAATGAATTTTTTTTCAGTTCATTTTATAAAAAGAATATTGGAATATTCTATGTATTTTTGGGCAAACCGATTTCTACCAAGTTCAGACTCATGGATCAACCGAAGGTTCTTGTGTTCAGATTGAATAGGAAAAGCTAGACAAGCTACCATCTTTTAGCTTTTTACATTTGTTGTTGTTACTACACTAATAGAAATAAGTGGTATAATCACGTTTTTGCCACAAAAAACGAGGCTATAGGATCGTAACCTTTTTTCGTGGCTAAAATCGTGGCAAAATCATTCATATAGCCACGATTAGCCACGAAAAAAAAAATCACGATCCTATAGCCACGATTTAGTCACGAAATCTGTCGTGACTATAGCATTTTTTTTTACTAATGCTAGTGGTTATTGCTTTAGATGTTTTGGTTTGTGTTTTTCTTTTCGTCGATGTTGTCGTAGTTTTTTATTTTTCTTATTTGAATCCGTCTCTATAAACTTCTGTCACAAATTTAAAACGGTAATAAAATCTTGACATGGATTACCATAAAATATCGTTATATATCAAAGCTTTTATGGGAAAGAATTTACAAAAAAAAGCAATGTAGAGTGGAGCATTGGCTCCATGTATCCACCTTAAAAAAGTTAGCTAGTCCATCTAGAGCGTATCCCTTCAATTCACCCCACAAACATATGGTTAGTGGCTTTACACAACATATACCAGTGGATTTGAGACCCATTTCATCATCATTAGTCTATATATCAATCATATACATTTCCTTACAACCGTTATTTAATAGGAGACTTAAGTAAAGTTGAAATTGTGAAATGGAACAAAAAAAAGTCAATTCTCTAGGATAAGATTTATTAGATGTAATTGTCTCACATCGGAAGTTGAGAGATTTGTGGATTAATATATAAATATGTGGCAATCATTCATTCTTGAGTTAGTTTTTGGGTGTTGAGTTAGATCCATACTAATATGGTATCAGAGTCTAAGATTTCAACTTTCCAATTGGAGTCACCCGTGGATGTCCAGTTCCACAAACTTCACGCTTTAGATGTTCAGTCCTGAGTGTAAGGAGGTGTATTAGATATAATTGTCCCACATTGGAAATTGAGAGATTTGTGGACTAATATATAAGTATGTGACAATCCTCCACTATTGAGTTAGCTTTTGGATGTTGAATTATGTCCATACTAATTAGAATATTTCTCTTCAAAAACATTAATATCGGATTCTGATATCTACATTAGTAAAAATGAGATAGTGAACTAGAAGTTGTTGACGGAGATGTGAAAATGTTTATAATAATGACACATATATCTAATTTCATTTAACACGTCTCTTTAATTACTCCATTTCACTTTAATGTCTAACGCCTATTAAGTTATTGAATGTGTCACCCCTTATCTAATTTCATTAAAAGTAAATAATTTCTATTGGTTCCTTTTTAAGCTAGTTGTTGATCAATCCCTATATGTTGCTTGCTAGAACTTCCCTTGTGACATTTGTTCCGTGAGAAAATTATCTTTCTTAGTGCTAAGATGACCATTAAGAAAAGGCAGGACTTAGAGCATCTCCAATGAGGGATGTTAAATGGTTCTTAACACAATATTTTAGGAAAAATAATAATATAAAAATAGGAATAGTTAAGATATAGGTTCTAAAACATCTTAATTAAGAACCCAATCTTAATGGGTTGCTTGCACTATTCGCGGGCCCCACCGCCACGTGGCGGCCCGCGATTGGTACATTTATTTGTTTTTTTTTTGTTTTTTGTTTTTAAAAATTTTACACACAAAAAAATATAAAATTCTAATTAAGAACCCTTTAAAAGGGTTCACCATTGTACATGCTCTTACTATAAAACTTTGATTTCCACAATAGACTCAAATTAAACCAATGATGGAGACATAAATTAATAACATGAAATGAAATTGGAAAAGGGAAAAGTTTACGACCATTTTTCAATTTAACGCAAAACGTTTTAATATAAGTGTCGTTTGAGTTTTTTCACACAAATTAAAAAAAGAATTCACGTTAAATTTTTCGATGATACTAATAAATAAGCGGAAAGAGAACAAAATTTGTATGGTAAATCTAAAAAACACCTATAGTGAAATAAAAAAAATAAATATAAAACGATATACTCTTTCTATTTCGCAAAAAGTGTCATTCTGACATTTTCCACACATTAAGAAATCTATTAAAATGTCTTATATGCCCTTCATTAATACTTTTAAAAAAAATCTCTCTCCAATTAATACATTAAAACAGTGAGGTTAAAACCGGAAATTCGCTTATAAATTTGCATCGAAAATGTAAAACAACACTCTTTGTGAAACAAAATTAAAACCTCAAAACGACACTTTTTAAGAAACGGAGGGAATATAATTTGAAATAGAGTGAGTACTATAAGAAGTTGAAGTAATTAGTTGTACAAAAATTAGTGAGCTAATTAAGTAGAAAAGATTTAAAAACATTGTATTTGCATAATGACAGCAAATCAGTGAGCTGAGTAATTATTAAAAGGGAAACAAGTTTTTTAAAGTTGGGGTACTTAGTAGCTAAAGATGATAGATGATGTCCCAAAGAAGATGAGGGACAAGATGTGATTTGCATAGAGATGTAAGAAGATGTTTCATGTTGGAACATGTCTTAGTGGTAATAACCTTAAATAGAGACAACATTTTGAATTAAGGTCTACTTTGCCCATTTACATCCTACCATTTCTTAATATTAATGTTTCTGGTGGCTTCGTAGTTGGATTTCCACCAATTTCACAATTTTTGGGTCTGGAAACAAATAAATAGTGAAAAGAAAAGCTAGAGGCATAGGAGGACTTATCTATTATTCAACTTGATGTAGAGTTATTCAACTTAATGTATTTTTGTTCTTTTCTTTTGTTAAATTGGGGTTGGACGCTCGGGTGTCCAATCGAGTTTCGGATCAAATTCTGTTCGTGTTCAGGTCCGAACTCTAGCCCTACAATATCCATTCGAGTATTTGGTCGGGTTCCGGTTGAGTTCGGGTTTTTAAGTTCAGATATTTCAAATTTTTTCGGGTATTTCGGTTTTTTGGATTTTTGGATTTTGCGGATATCTCGGATTTTTGGGTATTTTTCAATTTTTTGGATCAATTTGAATATTCATTTGAGATACTTATTCTGATATATGGTTATCTACTTGTATTTCTTTGGGTTTTAGGTTTTTGGCGTTTTACCTGAACTCGAAACTATTTGAAGTTATGAATCTATTCGGATATTTTTAGAGAAATTATAGTAGATATACCAAAAAAACCATAATTAGGTTTTAAATCTCAAAAAATATTTAACAAAAAAAACTCCAAAAAAAAATCAAATTACAGCTTTTGCCTTCAATGTTTTTTTTTGTTCATACAAATTGGTATTTTTGTAAAATACCCTAATATTATCTTTATATATATTTTGTTACTCCTTCAAATTTCAATATTGTTTAAGTATACCCTAATATTATCTTTATATTTTTTTTTGTTACTCCCTCAAATATAAATATTGTTTATGTATAGATATTTTCCAAATTCACCCATATTTTTTTAGTTCGAGTTAGGATTCGGATTCGGTAAAATGCCCAATCTTCTCAACTTGTTTTTCTACTTTATAAACAACTGCATTATATATTTGTAAGTAATTCGATGTTTATTGATTTGACTGAGACAAAAGGGCAAAGACAGAGATGGTGACATGAGGATTCTACTTTGCTGTCTCTCCGGTCTATTCTACATGTTTCGTTTTATTCGAATCCCATCGGGACACTTATCTTATTACTGCATTCACATAATCAACCATATAGAGAATGTTTTTGGTGTAATGTAATCAATAACTAATAAGGACATACCTTCTTCGTGTAGAAGATTTTTCAAACTTCTTCATCTCGGAACCATGAGAAATCTATTGTTCGTTTTTCATCCCGTAAGTAAAAAATTATCCTGTCAACTTTTCTTTTTTCAAAGAGGTGACTTTTTTTCGGTGTCAAATCCGAGAGTCTATTCCAACGTCATGATCTGTTTGCTCTCTTGTGTAGCGGTTTATTCAGAACGTGAAGAAGCAACCGATATACGACATTTGCTACTAAATTAGTGTCGGTAATATTATCTATATTTAAGTCAAATTAGGGATGGAATTTTCCATTATTTCTATAACACAAAATCTTTGTTGTATATATGTCATATAATTTAAAAAGTAACAATTACTTTGTAAATAAGCAATACAAACATTCTTCGTAGTTACATTTTCTATGAACGCTACTATCGCAAAATTGTCGCAAAAACCTAATTTACGATGGGGTTCAACAATGTTTGCGATGGATATTTTGGTATTTTTAACATCATATACTTGGCTTAACCCAAAAAAACCATCATATACATGTAGTCGATAAATAACGATATTCCATTTATAGATGGATGGATCTATAATCAATGTATATCTTATGTATAAAATATATGTGATTAACCAAAAAAAATTCGTTATAAAATGATTTTAAATAAAATGAAATATCAAACATATATATTAATCTCCAATGTCTACTTACGTGGAAGTAACTTGCACTTATATATCTCCCGTAAAATGCTAAGAATGAAATGTGTAATAAATTAATAACAAATCTCAATCCTCCTTTCAACAACATATTGTATGTCTCTTTTTTTCTTAAACTCTTTACGTACAACGAGCTAACACCTATCGTTTTCCTTTATATGAACTGCATCTTTGGAACCTTAAAATGTCAAAGGTTGTACAAAAAACACGAAGCAACAAAGTCAAAAGTTATAAACATTGAGAGCAATAATTCATCTTAAATATTGAAACTTTGAAATGCCAATATAACATATATAGTGTCACAAGCACTTAGTAACTCAATATAATTGTAGACACAAGGACTCTGTCGAACACTAAGAAGGTAGAAGAGGGGTCCCCTACGTACTCCCTCTCTTACTTCCTCCATGTGATACTTCTCCTTATATGCTTCTCACATTTTTGTGGCTATGCTCATCCTCTTTTTAACAATTATGTATTTTAGCTTTTGTACATATTATGTGACATTTTTCTAGAATTTTTGATCTATCGTGGAATGCTTGTATCCAATAGAAGAAAATATCAAATTGAGATAGGCTAATTAAATATTGGCTTGGTATAAATTAAGAAAATTTTATGAAGTTACAAGATCTATCTTTGGATGATTAAAATATAGGGAACTAGTGTCACATTTTTAAACATCTAACATACTCCCTCCGTTAGACATACTACTGCGTGGAGTGGCAGACGGCTAGATCTCTACAATTTCGAGTAGGGCATCCGGTGGCAGATTCAGTCTCAAGCCCCACAAGTTCAGGCCTCCCTCCGGTGTTTCGCTGACGCGTCTTTGGGATTCTTTGACTAAATCTTGTGGTATGGGATGGTTGTATCGCTCTCCGGAGATTGTTATCGATGCACCTTATGTTTCTTATGAAGAGGGAATCACCACACCTCTAGTGGCAGAAGCTTTGGCTCTTTATAATGCGTTACGTCAAACTCGAGTGTTGGGGATAGAAGAGATGCATATGCTCTCGAATTCCTAAATTTTGATCAATTTGATCAATCAATGGGAGAACTATATTGATATCTACGAGGTCCTCTATGACATCAGGAATTTAATTCCGGATTTTTCGATGCTTTCTTATTCTTTTATTCAGAGGACAACTAATTTTTAGATTGATTTCCTAGCAAAGCGAATTCTTTGTGCTCAAGTTTCTTCGGTTCGTGAAGCTTAATAACATTTATTTTGTGATTAAGAAAAAACATACTCTCTCCGTTTTAAATTATATGTCGATTTAGATTTAAAGATTTGTTGCATTATAAATGTCATTTTATATTTTCAATTTAACAATATTTTCTAGTTTATTTCTATTATTCCACCGTATAAATTAGTAACATCAAATAATTTAATGTATTTTTCAAGTTAGTTTATAAAATTAAATACAAGTAGTAGAATAATAGCATAAAAATAGGCAAAGTTTTTGATGTCACGGTTTAGTATGTACAGAGAATTTTCTACTTTATTCCTCCTACTCTCCGGCTGTTTTGGAGAGCAATTTCAGCCTACTTATGATGGTGAAAACATGTCTACATGATTTAGGATAATTTTTTTTAAATAGTTCATGAGTTTTTAAGTCTAATAAATAATTGGAAAATAGTAGGAGGCTGTTGTTTTGAATTGCTCAGCCAAGTCATGGAGCCACTCATCTCTTAAACTAAAGTTTCATTATTTTATAGACTAATTTGCCAAATGACTAAACAAAAAGCATTGTTTAATTATCTGGAAGTCATAAAAAATAATAATATAATAGTGGATGTTTTACAAGAACATCTCCATCCTCTAAACAAAAAAAAAATAAGGGCAAAAAAATTATTTACAATTTTGGTTGGTTTGAAAACTTAATTAATCAAAGATTTTCTGTTAGATCTTTATATTTTCTTTATTTTATCGTTAAAATTCACATTACTAAAACTTAAAACGTCGTTTTCTCTCAAACTTTTTCTCTGCGACATATCTAAACTAATTCTTTTTTTGTAAAAAATTGACATTTAAAAATCTCAAAATTTTTGAGACTCATTCAAATGTTTTTTAGGTATGTGTCCAAGACCAGACCTTGCATATATAAACATATTACATTGTAGAAATGCAACTACTAATAATAATTTTTGCACTTTTGTAATATGTATCTTATTATATAAAGCTGAACGCGTTCAACGTGAACGCGACACGTAAGCAAAATGTAACTCACCGGATTTCGACATATGTCAATGTTTAATTTAGATCGTGACATGTGTCAATCTAGAAATAGAAATTAATATAACTTTCCTATTATTGGTTATTTACTTCTTAAAATATATAATTTAACAAAAAAAGAAAACAAGCTTATTAAAAAATTAAGTAAAAGAAAACTGTATAATCTTAATAGAAAAGTTATAAAATACACATAAATTCTATAATGTTTTTTTCGCCATAAATTCTATAATGTATAACACTGAAAAATTATAATCTAATACATGTTTTCATAATAGCTTTATATAATATAGAAAGTTGACTTTAAGTTTTAATTTTTGTACATCTTAATTTTTTACATTCGAATCATTATAAAATAATTATCAACCATGTAAGAATAATTAAGGCACGGAATATAAGTTTTTTAAAACGGTTGATGTTTATTCAAATCATTTTTACGTAATATGAAATATATAATTTATTTAAGGATGCTCTCTTCATTTAAAAATATTGTTATTTATAATTTTTCAGTGATCTAAGACAATCTAAGAATTTATTTGTGGTAAATATACAATAAATAAAAAACTAAACGTATATTTTAATCTATAATTTATTTACACGAGCCAGCGGATGATTTAAAGAGAATTTAATCTAAACATATAAACTATAATTATGCATGTTATTAATTTTAAACACTAAATATTTTATTTTTAGTCGCGTATCACACCGGTACTTACCTAGTTAAAAATAAATGCGATGGAAACTACAAGGTGGTAGACCATAGTTTCCTAAAATGGGGAGCCAAAATGGTTAGTGCATACTCAAAGTGGTCAGTGTGTAGGAGATAGGTGTCGTAATATCTTTGGTTCTTTGGCAATTAAGGAATGTCCAACTATTTTGAAATTGTCTTTAAATAGAAAAGCTAAACCATCACTGATCTGTTCAATGAATGATGCTTCAAGTCTCTGATTTTATTTCAGTGTTACTTTCTTCTCTTTTAATTAGTACCATTGTTTTTTTTTTGCTAATAACCATTTGTTATGGTATGGTTTTGCTTTAAAACCACAACAAGTTGTTTTAAGAGAGATTGTAGAAACTTGAAGTTAATGACATGCATTTGGTGAATAAAAAAAAAAACCACAACAAGTTTTTTTAATTTTTTGGTTTTTCTAAAAAAAGCTAATTAAATATTGGAGAATTTTTACAGTTTTACCTTCCAATTGTGAAAAGAGGGTAGACAAAAGTTTCTTTTGTAGTGTTAAAAAATTAATTAATGTTTTTTGTTTGTTTATAACTATCCATATCCTAAAAAATAAAAAGTGTTAATTATCAATATTGAGATTGTAAGATCAGTTTTTTTTTTGCAAACGTTTCAAAGGTCATCATTCTCAGAATATAGATATAATTTTAAAAATAAGAGGACCATATCTTAATAGCTAAAAGACTATAAAAAATCGGGACCGTTTTTGCCTGTGAATATTCATTTCATTTGGTCCATCGTAAACGCATGTGAAACATTTTGGTTCAATGATCGATTCACTATTTTAAAAGTTGAAATAAGGTTTCCTCACATCCTATAACTCACCATGACTTTTTTTTCTTGCTTTCTCACTGTACTAGAAATCATTTACTTATCTTTAAAAAAAACTAGGGTTTTTTTTTTTTGTGCACAACGATCATTTACTTTCATTAATAAGGTTCGATACAATGGAGAGCAAAAGCTACAACGACTTTGCTAGAGACTAACTTTAACATCTACAAACAAGGACAAGAATAACTTTTAGTCATGCAAAAGATAGATCTTGGCTTCAAACCATGAGATTGATGACGGGTCACATAACGACTCACGTACTGGATGTTCAAACTAAGTGGCTTCACTAATGTGGCCGGGTTGAACAGAGATAGGATAGCATACCATATGGTACAATCCGTTAGAGCTCGGCACACTTTGTCCATGACACTCTCTTTAACAACCGGATACACCGAAGTTGTCAAAGGTGCCTTTGTGGCCGGGAGATAGATTTCTTTCCCTCTATGTCGCTCACTTTGGAGACGATTTGGGTCAGGTGCGGTTGAAGATTCATTCGAGCAAGGAAGCTTGATTTGCGGTGCCGAGATGGATGGTGGAGGTTGTTGTCGACTGCTTGTGTTGGTAAAGGACTCAGAGCAAGATGTTGGAGATGCTAATCGGAGTGGTGCATGAAGTGGAGCGGATGATTCGTCGAGACTTCTGGTCATTAGCTTCACTGGAGACCTCTGAAGGAGGCTGGCTGTTGTAGGTGGCTCTTTGGGTCCAGAACCCAAGATGTAGAGCAAAGTGGTCGATGGTGGCTTTCCATAGTGGGCGATTGTTAATCTCTTGTAGCATCCACAGTCAAATGAAGTTAGCAGCGCCATTATCAAAGAAGAAGTTTCAACTGTTAAAGCTCCGAAGGCTCTTGCCGGTGATTCACCACAACGGCTACTAAATTTTCTTCCGGCGTAAATCGCCCAGTCTCGCACATTAGAAGCTAAAGATTCACACCCTAACTTCACCTTAAGACCCATTAAAGTAATTGGGCTTTTTCCATACCTTAGTTTAACTGGGCCTTGGAGATGGGCTTGACTTTGAGTTAGGGTTTCATGCTCCATCTGGTGCAATAGTGACGGTGGTTGTGAGAGCGCCGGAGGTGGGTTCCAATGGAGATTGACCAGATGAGCTTGACACTCAAGCAGAGGTGCAGTACCTGGAAGAAAAGTGTGTGCGGTGGTGAGGCTTGATCCTCTGTGAATCCCCGTAACGGGTTCAGTTCCGGTGACAGCTGAGATGTCATCTCCTAGCCATGTCAAATCCGGAGGAGAGGGGCCCAAGCAGTAGCACCGCCGCTGGTGGATTCGCACTGTTGGAGTCAACAAACAAGGCAGAGCATCATATGATTGCACCTGCCACGAGACAGATCCAGATCTGGTTGGGGACGGAGGCGAAGGAATGGCAAACAGCGGCGGAGGCAACAAGGCTGGCAGCAACGGACGCGAAATGGCACGCAACGGCGGAGGCATGGGCTGAGGGTCAGGCGGCTCCGGCGGAGGCTCTTCGGTGATGGCGGCGGCTGGCATGGTGAAGCGTGACTAGCGGAGGAAAAAAAAAACAAAAAAACTAAGAATCGTAAACTTGTTCTGCTTTATTTTCTAAATCAAAAGTTTCAATTTTCCATATATTAGTGTAGAATTCTAGTCTATGGAGATAAAATGGTGTAAAATGAGAGTTTAAAAAAATTGATTGGCTATTTTTATCGCTAAAATGCACTTATCTTTTTCGTCAATTGTCTTGATAGAACTCTACAGTTAAACTTGTTTGTGTTGGATCAATACTATGATGGGTGACCTTTCGGGAAGTGATTTCTGAAATAGTGCGAATGAATAAAAAGTAAAGAAAAATATCACGTGGTGAATTATAAAGACAATAAATCAACTCTTTAAAACTATCGGAAGTAAGGCTCCCGACCGTTGAACAGGGTGGATCCGCGAACACATAAAAAGGCGCCGAGACAAAAGAAGAGACGGTCAAAATGTTGCAATTAGATTTCCCAATGGCATAATAGGTTCTAGTTCAATTTTTTTACTTCCCCAGCCTTGCCTTTTTTGAAGAGCTTTTGAGTGTAACAAGAGAAGTGAAGTTGATTGAAAATGGTTCATATAGGTTAATTGATTAGAGCAAAGGACCGTAAATGTTCGAAAATGATTTAGATAACTCAGCTGGTTAGAGCAAAAGACTGTAAATCTCGTTTCGCCGCAATCTAACAGTTGTTGCGAACCATTAAACCAAAGACCAAAGTGCGGCTCACGACAAAACATATAGTCTCATGAATACGTCGTCCTTCTCTGCAATAGAAGTTTTTTTTGTCGGTAAGTCGGGTTTACAACGGGTCGACCCGGTAACTTTTTATCCCCACGCAGGAGGAACCAGACCACAACAAGCCGGTCCGGTAACCTTTTAAACCCCACATTTGGGGAACTCGCACAACCACAAGCCCCAGGATTCGAACACGCGACTCCAGGTTTAGATGAGAGAACGTCTTGCCACTTGGATTAAAGGTCTTTTTCACAATGGAAGTTAAACCGGATGCATTTCACACGTAGGCTGAAAATTTTCAATTTCAAAGGTTTACACTCGGTTCCATATATATGAGGTTGGACACGTCTACAACCCTATCATAATGTTTGTCCTCCCATCTCTAAAATTGCGGTGATAAAGCACGACAACTCGATTGGTACACTTTATAAAAGTTTTGAAATTAAACCAATTTTGCAAAACTCATCCAAAAATACTAAAGAAAAGTAAATTCATAAAAAAAGCAATGTGCTAAGTATTAAGGGTGGGCACGGATCGGATACCCTTGATTTTTGGTGTATCCGCTACCCGATCCGACCCTTACGGGTAATAGATTTTTAGTATCCGTACCCGACCCGCATAAAACGGATAGCCGGAAAAACGGGTATCCTCTAAAAATATGAATACCCGACTTGTTACCCGATCCGACTTGTTACCCG
>OVAN01002292.1:0-34336 GCA_900406275.1 Anastatica hierochuntica | reverse complement strand
ACTAACTCTACGCTTGCAGTGATTTCTTGGGTGAAAACCTGAGCCATCAGATATCTCAAGAGCTTCAAGCGAAACTTGATCATCAGTACAAGACCATCATAATGCTTACTAGATCACAACATCTTGATGAGATTCTGAGTTGTGGTAGAATAAAGAAAATTACAAGAGGACTAGGTTATAATGGGTGTAGCGGATCAAATTCAGGACCAATCAAGTTTGTGCCCAGCAAATCTGCTGTTACAGAGATGAAGAATCAAACAACTGAGCAAGGATTGGGGTACAACAAGTTCAGAAAGGTTGAAGCATATCCAATCAAATCCAATTCCAGGAAGATGCTACATAAACAAGGTGAAGATAGTACAACCAGAGGATCATAATGCTACTTCTGCGAAAAACATGGACACTTCAAAGTGAACTTTTACAGATATCGAGAAAGAGTGAATCATCTTCTGCATCAAGGAAAATATTGGTTGAATGGCTCTCAAAATAAGGTATGGATGAAGAAATCTGATCTGCAGCAAAATATCTCAAAGAATAATTCGCAGCTTGTGCCATGAAGTGTATCACATCATGCATCAAATCTGGAAATTTGCTACAGTAAGTCTGGACAGCATGTACTACAGGGGGATTATCATCGAGGAGCTTAAGGCTATACTCAACTGAACTATTTCAGATTCAATCAAAGAAATCGTCAACCTCAGTTTGTAAGACGGAGATGCTTCTCCAATTAGCTTTGATCATGTTGTGAACTCAAGCAAGGGAGAGAGACTGATAAGTGTTGAGTTCACAAACATGGTCAAAGAGGGAGAGAAAGATTGGAGAGGGTTGATGGCATTAAATTAAGGGAGAAATTTTGTGACAATCCAAAGGAAGTAGTATGCTGATGAGTGATTAGATGCTCGAGTTCTCAAACTCAGTTATCAAGGGAGAGATTGCTAGTGTTGTGCTAACTGGTTTGAGAAGGTGTTGCAACAGGACGTGGCTGGTGCAAGAAACTGCAAAAACATAACATGCTACAACTTGTTTAACATAGAAGATAGCAACACATGTTGTAGACAGAGACAATAACAACACGTGGTACATAAGCGAGAGAGAGGATCAGACGTGATTCAAGATACTGCTTCAGAACAAATATGTATGCTCATAGAGTAATGTTGCAGGACCTGAGACAAGACCATCATGTTCAGAGGTGAATGATGTTTGAGTTCTAAACCTCAATAAAAAAAGGGAGAGATTGTTGAGGTGGTCTTTGAATGAGTTTAAGAACTCAATATGAGATGAGGAGATTGAAGATGCAGAAGTGCTTGTAGCAGTTCTAATATGCGACTTTTGGCAGTGAGTTGGACGTGTGACTTGAAGACTTGAGAGGTGAGCTGGACGAGTTAGCTGACGTGGACGAAGCTTGGAGAGCATGATGAGAAGAATATACTTGAAGATTTGTGTTAAACACAAAGGGGAATATTTCCTATATTCGTAGGAGAGAATATAGGAAATATGTATCAAGAGAAGATATGGAAAAATTCTTTTCTTGAAGATGGCGTTTGACCTACGAGTATAAGTAGAACTTATTGTGCTTTGTATTAGGCATGTTTTTGAGAGAGAGAGAGAGACTTAGCTAAATGGTTTTCATAGGCTTGTAAGTAAGGAGAAACACTAAGGCTAAGGTGAGAGGACTTTTGTGTTCTTGTATTCGATCAAAAAGTTATGTTAGGCTAGAGATTCTGTTCTAAATTATACTTGCAAATTTCTTTTGAAAGGGTTCTAGTAATACATGTTTTCTTTGTAGAGAAACTCTCTCTTGCACTTCATGTTCTAAGCATCTGTCGTACTTCGCATAACACAATTTCTGTAATCCTACTCGTGTTACGGTTCCTAGTGTAGTTCTCGCACTTTCATTTTTTTCTTCTCTTCAACATAAGTTTATCAAGTGTATATCGTGGAAAATAGGGTAGGCAAATTCTGTTTTTGAGAAAGTATACAACTGTCTCGCCAAGCTTGTTTCATGAAATTCTTAAATCGCATATTGCATCACACTACGGACAATTTTAACACTAATAAAAAAAGAGAGATCAACATCATGACTCCTTGTTTTTTTTTGTTTTTCAAATAGTCTCTCCTTATATTCATCATTAGCACTTTTTGTACAAAAAATAATAGTCTCTCTCAATCAATCTTCTTCTTTTAGACATGAGAAAACCGGGAGTATGTCACAAAAGATAGATTTTGTAAATTCATTTTTAAGTGTTACAAAACGTTTTTCTCATGTTTCAAACATCAAATTCTTAAATTGTATATGGGCATCACACTACCACATTTTTACATGTTTTATCTTAGATTTTAATTCATTTTAAGAACTTTTTACACTTATCTTTTTTCCAATTTTTATTTTTCTTCTATTTAAAATGTTTATAGTCATTTCAGATTGAATCAAGCATTTTGGAGCAATTCGAGTTTCTGGACAATTCAAAGCATCAGAAAGACCGATGACTATGAAGGCCTTTACATATAAGTTTTAATGAAATTTGGAAGAGAACTACGATTTGCAGTTATATTTCGAATCGAGTAGGTTTTAAGTTATTTGTATCAGTATATCAAATTATTCAGTCATTTTACTAAAGACTGGTACGTCTGGTCTGAAGCTGAAGCATGTTTAGGATGAAGCTCCATACATGCATGGGAAAAAACACCATACCAACTATTACTCCCTCACTCTACCACTAGTTAACTGATTTTTTTGTACCGGCCTTCGGCAAAAAGTGCCCTCGACCGATATAAACCCAATTATTACTCCAACATGACTTACACCAAGGCTTAAACATATAAATACATGTTTTTTAGCATTTTTAAGGGGAGCGGATTTTAGAGAGATTATAGATCTAAGGAGGGAGAGAAATGGTTCCTTACTTATTCTTAAGGAGATATGATTTCAAGAGCTTCTGAGGGAAGATCTCGATTTGTAATAGTTGTTCCTAACTTCCTAAACCCTTTACTCTTAATATATAATGTTTACTGCATATATTTTCCAATGTTTACATAGTGTTATAATGAGTTCAAGTAGTTTACTTATTGGATTAAAGGGTTTTCAAATGGGATTCATGGATTAATTGTTAGGTTGTCAAAATTGATGATTTTTAAGGGTTCTTTTGTAGATTATTATTGTTGCTAGCTTTCTCTTGACTGACCATCTTGCTATTTATATTAGGGTTGATTTACTCATCCAAAGTGTTGTTTAATTACCATTATTAAACTTGATGAGAAAAAAAATTAATATCCACTAGAGTGAATTATCGAGTTTTTTAAATTTCCCTCTATGAATTATATGCTTGTTTAAACTACTTGATTACCACAACCGTTGATTAATTTAGGTTTTTTAGACATTAAAGATTGATAGTACAACAGAAAATTGATTACCCATGTGTGATTTGAGTTGTGTGATATGATAGCCTGAAATTTCTCCAATGCCCAATAGTTTTTTATATTGATATTTTGATCTTGTTTACTTACTAAACAAAAAATCTTCATATTTTTGGCTTAAGCTTAACTCGACTCGTATAAACTCGTACTGTGGTTCTTCGAGAACATTAATTTTTTTGATGTCGGTGCCAAAGACCAAGTCAATTACCAACGAGTTTCAACTAGGATTTAATGTAAAGCTTTTTCATTATATATTTTTGTTTTCTTTTTGTTGGTTCCATTATCTTCTTTTGAGATATCGAGGAAAGCAAGTTACCACATCTTTTTATCTTGTTGTAATTTTTTATGAAGACAAATATGGAGCTTCAGTATCAAACAATCAGAGAATTCGATTCATCGGGTGCTTTTTACACCAATCAAAACCCAGTATGTCCCTTACCAACTCCTAGAGTATTGAAAATCACTCTAGGATTTGTGCCTCGGGCTGAGAATAATCCCTTTCACGACGTTTCTCAAGAAGACCATATAGATCATATCGAAAGGCCCAAAGAAATTTTCATCATAAGAATATCCAATAGAGTTTTTGACAAGTACTTGAAAAGCCAATTGCTTTCATTCTCTCTTGTTGAGAATGTGAGAATGTTGTTAAAGTATCTTCCTCTAGGATCATTCACTACATAGGATCAATACTAGAGAGATTTCTAAAATAGTTCTCTTCAAAAGACACATTAGAGCATATGAGGAGTAAAGTATCAGATTTTCAACAAGGGTTGAATAAATAATATGTAAGGCAATATAACGCTTCAAAGAAGTACCAAAGAGATTGTCCTCATCATGGATGATAGCTCTGATTTTCACCCAAAAAAACACTGCAAGTGTACAGATGAATACGTTGTAGTGGTTCGGGATTGAATCCACAGACATCAAAAATAGCACGAAAAACTTCAGATTAAACGCGAGCAAAAGCGAAAAGGAAGGTTTGTAGAATGATGCAATAAATCGAAATCAAGCAAGTAAGACACAATGAAACAAGTTGTAAATCAATTGGAGGAAAACGCTGGGCATTGGGTGTTCTAAGGGAAATAATTTCATCAGGATTTTAAGTTTATTGTCGAGGAAACTTTTAAGTGTCATCTAGAACTCAATTAACAATTTTATAGTTAACCTACTTCTGTACCGCCAACTACCTATGTTTAAAGATTCTAGACACTAACTTTCGTTGAGTTTTGAATTCTAAACCTGCATTCTAGACAGGATTGATTTGTTCACAAATTGCTTACACATAACTTCCGTTGGTCTAACAAAATTTGCTAACTTATCTTCTTTTCAGGAATTCCGTCAAACACTTCCGGTGTATGAAATATTCTAGGCTCAAGAACTAGGTGATCAAACTAATTTAGGCATTAAATACGAAGACAAGTGAAGATCAATTGATAATTCCCCGATCTAACAACCTAACAATCAGAGATTCATGAAATCCCCAATGAGTAACCCTAAACCCAAGCAAAGAACTACTCACTCATAATCAATGAACAATCACAACAAAAATCAAGCGAGAACATGATGTAATTGCAATGAAAAGAGTAAAAGGGTTCATAAATTCTTCTCCAAAACGAAGTACAGGTTTAGATTTTCCTCCCTTAGGTTACAAAGCTCTCTATCTTGTCAAAGTCTCAGAAAGTAGCATAATGAAAGAAAATACACGAGTTTAGGTTTTAGACATGTAATCTTGTTCTCAAAAAATCGGTTCGGTTCCAAAAAGTTGGTATGCGAATCGTGACAGGGATCAATCGATTCTGAACAGAGATTGATCTATCCCTGTCATTCTGCGAGGATGCTTCACCTCTTCAAAAACGCTTCCTTCGATATTTGATATCCGTATAAAATATGATCTTGCTGCACAATCAATTTCGTTACCTGTAAAAACACTAAAGAACACAAAACTCTCCAAAGAGAACTGAATACATATTAAAATACCATATATCTCGACTAAAAACCACAACGAAAAACCTATAAAATGCTAATACATCAAATCCCCAAGACTTGAATCTTTTCTTGTCCTCAAGTAAAGGAAACGAAGATTAAGTCTACGGAAAAAGAAGTTTGAAAACAAAATGGACCTTATGCTATCAGTGGACCTTACTCTGCACTACTTTCGGTGACCACATAGACTCAGGGCAGTAAGACCATTTTCCCCAAGAATCTTTGCATTACCTCCCAATCCCATCCATACTCCAAACTCTGAACCTACAAGCTCAACATTTATGTTAATAACTCTCTACATTCATTCAAAATAAGCGTGAGACTTTTTAACCTAAGAACTCGTAATCAAGAATTCAGGCTAGGTAATCAAGGGCTTTTAGTGGTGAGGCTTAAAGTGTTTTGGGGTATCAAATCTGGTCAGGATGCAAAACATTATACAAAATCGCAGGAGAGAAAGAGTATATTGATATCTATGTCCCCTAACTACCCAACTACAAACCACCAAGCAAAAGTAAACCAAATACGTGCAATCTTCAGGGTCCATTTACACAACAAAATAACATGTAAATACTAATTTCTAAACATGATATAAAGAAAAAGAAATGAATTTTCATTTTTTTTATATTTATATATATACGAAAAATCTAGTAGAAATTAGCAATACAGTGACGTTTTAAATTTTAGAACACCACTACAACATGAAGAAATGCAACATATCCATCTAAACCTTTAAAACACCCAACACCGAGAAATCAGACATTCAAAACCATGTTTAAACCACCTAAATTGTTCAATCCTACCTAAGTAATTAGAAGGATCTTGTCTACCCTATTCTCTCTATTATTTTTCACATGTGTGCATATAAAATCAAAGAGAAATGCATAGAGATTCAATGAGATAGGGTGAAGGTGTGGTGCCAGACTAAGAATGAGTCTCGTCACTCAGGATTATCGAAAAGAGTGGTAGAAGAATGAAGATGTAATCCTGAATGATTGGTTTGATTTCCTGATTTCAAGTTCCTGGATCAAAGCAATTAAGTTCATTAGTAGGCCAGCTAATTAGAGTTAAAAACATTTCAGACAAAAGCCTGAGTTCCAGAGATTTTTGGTGGGGAGTTTGGTCATGAGGTATTCTGGTTTGTCTCCGCTAAAAGCTCAAGCGAAATGGTCAATGAGAATAAAAATAAAGTGCAATGCGCAGAGATAATAGTTTAAAATCATCATAAAACACAAATAATCTAAAAGGACTGACTCAATAAAACATAAAAATGACTCAAACAACACACCAAAAGAAAAAAAAGCATAAGTAACCTCCCCCAGACTTATCCCACACCGTCTCGGTGTGAAACAAATCTAAGGAAGGATAAGTAGCAAATAAAAAGAAAAATCCTAATAAAAGGAAAATTAAAACCCAAAGAAAAGAAAAAGGAAAGAAAGTCTACTGAGCTGCTCGGGAATTGCTAGGACTGGCTCCTGGTATGGCTGTGGGATGCCTTCCTGCATCTCCACAGACATAGTCTACTCTCCTCTTGGTACACTCCTTGCTCCGTCTAGCCTCCTCTCGTGTGAGTGCCTCGCGTGTCTCCCATGTCTCCTCCTCCTTAGACTCCTCACACTTCGTCTACTCATCATCATCATCTACAATATCTGTAGGAACTGGTGGCGCTCTGTGCCTGATAGCATCCTCTCAAATAGACATGCGAGGAGAACAAGAAAGTAATCTCCCTATCTTGGAGAGTCCCCTGGCGAAACGCAGCATGAGAGAACTGGTCCTCTGATGACTCTGCACTGTCCAAGCTCTGAACTCCGAAGTTGAGGCAGTAGGTGGCGGTGGCAGGTCGAGCTCATAAGTACTAAAATCCTTCGGAAACAGCTCCACAATCTCAGGATCATTACGTGCAGCAGGTGTAGGCATATGCGCCCCATAGTCAGCATCATCATTATGGTCCCTGACAAGACCTGAGAAACCCTTCTTAAAAGAAGAGGGACAGGGGCAGAGACGCTCTGCAGGTGGTAGAAACTCAACTCCCGGTGGATCATAAAGAGTTGTCAGATCTGGGCATGGCAACTCAATGTAGAGAGACCTATGCCGGCGATCCTGGAAGTGGTAGATAAAGGTCTCGAATCATCGGTGAACTTCTTCCAGGGGGAAGCTAAGATAGCGCAATTAGCGAGATGCTTCCCATCAAGGAAAGCATAGCAACGTCTCTGGTCGTGAAAAATCTTCACCTACTTGGGAAGCTTGAACTCGACCATCTGGTGACCAGTGAAGTCAAACCTCACAAAGTGTAGAATATGGGTGATAAGAGCACCTGCAATATAAGACTTCGTCTCAGAAGCCACCATCTTGAAGAAGGCGAACTTGTCAGCAACTACCGTGGCAGTGTTCAGATCCGTAGCCGTCACATAACGAATATGAGCTCCCAAATCCCAAGTGTTTCTAACGCCAATGAAGAGAAGACCCAACTCATCGCTGGTAATAACAGCCTGTATAGACTTGGCGTAGTTATGAGAGCTAAGCACCTTGGCCACAAGTCTAAGAACAAGACTGTGGATGCGAGACTGCTTCGCACTCCTAGAAAAAAATTGCCCAACAACAATATAGTTCCAAAACTCGTTAGACATCGACAAATTTGGTACATAAGTACCTCGACCTTGCGCAAAACCAAATACTCGAGCCAAATCCATGAGAGAAATAGAGTGAAACTGACCATGCACAATGAAGAAGAATGTTCCTTGGTCCGCTACAGGGTTGTCCAAATCCTAATAGACGAGGTGTGCAGATGCCAAACATTCTCAGCAAAGCTCGGGGTAGACATGCTCCTAAAGCTCCAACAAGCCTTGGAGTCCCATCCTCTGAAAGAGATCGAAGAAGTCTTGGTGAATACCCAACGCCTCCAGGAGGTCGTCATCAATGACTCAGGTCATTGGGAAAGTGATATGTCTTAAGTCTTGCAAGAACTGCGAGTCGTGCTCGTCCCATTCATTAGTAACGGGACGGTTGGCGGGATGTGTGAGATCGCTCTGTCTAAACCGCTCATGTAGATTGTAGCTAGACCACTTCCTTGTCTGGGGGACTTCTCTAATTTTGCGTCTACCCATATCCTGCAAAAACGAACATTTGGAAACCAAATTAGTATGCGAATCAAAATGCTACAAACATGAAAATTATTCACTCTATTTCAAAGAGAAATTTTTTTGCAGAAATCAAACTCATAGATATCAAGAGCATGCATCAAATCAATTCACAAAGCAAGAACATCATCAATATTAGCCAATTTTTGTTTCGCATTCATAGTCCAAGTGAAACTAAGTAAAATCATCGCAACTAATCATCAAAACATGTAAAAGTCATTCATAGAGATGCGACAAAAGAATAATATAATCAATAAACAAGGCAAATCATAAAGAACATGCATCTTCGCAAACTTCTGGCGTCTGAAACACGAAATCCGAAAATCAACAAATTCAACCTTCTAAACGCTAAATTCAGGTGCAATCCTACTTCTAAACATCATAGAACATGTGTATAATATCATTCAAGCACCAAACATCGATTAAAAATCAAGGAAACGAAAATTCTCAAAATCACCCTAAAAAGTGACAAAAATTGAAGTGGAGATTGCGAACACATACATTCGAATTAGCAAAAGTTGATCAGATAGAATAATAGACGGCGAAGAGCTAATGAGTTTAGGCATAAAAATCATTCAGATCCTTGAATTTTTGAGCGAAAACGAGATCGAAGGGTGATTTTTTCGTTTTTGAGAGAAAGACGAAAATGAAGAACACTTACCTATGTCGCGATCATATGTTACAGTTTCGCGTCAACGATCGATCGATCCTAGACAAGGATTGATTGATCCTTGTCCTTCTATTTGGGGGTGAATATGTCATGGCTCGATCGAACCTGGTGCATGGATCGATCGATCCTTGTCATTCTGTCCGGGCACCTGTTTTCTTCAATTCTAAAGCCAAAAACACAAAAAGATCAAAAGCACCAATAGCCAAAATCACAAAAGATCAAAACACTAAAAGTCTAGCTAAATAAAAACAAAACTACCTAGTGGGTTGCCTCCCACTCAACACTTGTTTAAAGTCTCGAGCCTAACTGTAGAGAGATCAGACGGTGGGTGGATCCTTCAAAGGAATCTGAGTTCCTTCTTCGGGTGTTGTGTCTGCGAGATACGGCTTCAGATGTTGCCCATTCACTGTGAATCTCCGTCCATTTTCCTCGAGAACCACAACCCCATATGGTTTAACCTCAGCAATGACGAATGGTCCGGGCCAACGACACTTAAGCTTCCCTGGAAATAACTTAAGACGAGAATTGAAAAGTAGAACCTGATCTCCTGAAGCGAAGTGTCTTTGAGCGATCTTTTTGTCATGCCACACTTTCGTTCACTCCTTGTAAATCCTAGTGCTTTCATAGGTATCTTAACGATTCTCATCCAATTCATTGAGTTGAATCATTCCCTTCTCTGCTGCAGACTTGATATCAAAGTTCATCAACTTTGTAGACCAAATTCCCTAGTACTTGAGTTCAACAGGCAAATGATAAGCCTTCCCATACACCAAAGAAAACGGTGTAGTGCCTAGTTGTGTCTTGTAGGCGGTTCGATATGCCCATAACACATCATCTAGCTTGATAGCCCAATCTTTTTGTGTTTTGCCTACAGTCCCTATTCGAAATCTCAACCTTTTCACTTGTTTGAGGATGATAAGACGTGGCTGCTTTGTATCTAACTCCATGCTTCTTCAGCAAATTCTCAAACAACTTGTTGCTAAAGCGTGATCCTCCATGACTGATTACCACTCTTGGCACGCCAAAACGAGGGAAAATCACATATTTGAACATCTTTAGGACTACCTTGGCATCATTAGTAGGGCTGGCTAGCGTCTCAATCCATTTATAGACATAATATATTGCATCCAAGATGTATTGATTTTCGTAAGAAGATGGGAAAGGTCACATGAAATCAATACCCCATACGTCAAAAATCTAAACTTCTAGGATGAAGTTCTGAGGAATCACATTCCGCTTACTAATGTTGTCTTTTCTCTGACAAGCATCACACTTAGAGACGTATTCATGGATGTCCTTGAAGAGTGTTAGCTACTAAAATCTTGCCTGCAATACTTTCGACACTATCTTGAAAGTAGCAAAATGTCATGCATATTTTGAACCATGGCAGTGATACAAAATACACTGTACCTCAGACTCCGGAATGCATCTGCGAAAAAGTTCACCAGCACATCTTTTGTAGAGAAAACGATCATCCCATAAGTAATGTCTGACATCTCTGAGGAACTTCTTCTTCGCATAGCCAACAAAATTTGGTGGCTCCACATCTGCACTCAGATAATTTGCAAAGTCTGCAACAAGGTATCTTGTAGTGAATATGTCTAATGGCAAAAAAAGCAACACCATCCATGTATTAATCCTCCAGCAAGGCAACCATATAGACATTCTCTTCAGAGAGACTATCATCAAGTGGGGTCTCCGCTTCCACTCGCAATCGAGACAAATGGTCTACAACACCATTCTCAATACCACATTTATCACGAATCTCCAAATCAAACTCCTTCAATAGAAAAATCCATCTCAACAGTCTTGGTTTAACATGCTTCTTAGACATAAGGTACTCAAAGTTGCATGATCAGTGTGAACAATGAATTTCGATCCCACCAGGTACTATATAAACTTCTCGAATACGTAAACCACATCTAAGAGCTCCTTCTCCGTAGTTGCATACTTGATCTGAGTATCATCAAGTGTTCTGCTAGCATAATAGATCACATGGAGCTTCTTATCCTTTCTCTGACCCAACACTGCTCCTACGGCATAGTCACTAGCATCACAAATTACCTCAAAAGGTAAATCCTAGTCCGCTGGCTGCACAATTGGAGAGCTGACTAGTGCTTCCTTGATTGTATAAAAGGCTAACAAACAGTCAGAATCAAAATTAAATATGACATCCTTACAGAGCAATCGAGTCATAGGTCTGGCTATCTTAGAAAAATCCTTGATAAACCGTCTGTAGAATCCTTCGTGTCCGAGAAAACCACGAACATCCTTGATAGATGTAAGAGGTTGCAGGCTCGTCGTCACCTCCACCTTTACTCTGTCAACTTTGATTCCCCTCTCTGAGATCTTGTGGCCAAGTATCACCCCATCATGTACCATAAAATGACACTTTTCCCAATTTAAAATGAAGTGTTTCTCTTCACATCGTTCTAAAACCCTGCAAAGGTTAGACAAACAGTTAGTAAGTGAAGAACCATAAACATAAGTGTCATCCATGAAGACTTCCTTGATATCTTCGATCAAGTCAGTGAAGATACACATCATGCAGCGCTGGAAAGTCGTAGGTGCATTGCATAGTCCAAATGGCAGTCTCCGGTAAGCATATGTCCCATATGGACATGTGAATGTAGTCTTTTCCTGGTCCGCCGGGTAGATGTGAATCTGAAAGAAACCTGAATAGACATCAAGAAAACAGTAACAAGGATGGTTAGCAAGTCTTTCCATCATTTGATCAATAAAAGGAAGTGGAAAATGATCCTTTCTCGTGGCCGAGTTCAGCTTCTTGTAGTCAATACACATTCTGTGGCCTGTGATAGTCCTAGTGGGAATGAGCTCGTTCTTCTCATTAGTGATGACAATGATTCCACGTTTCTTTGGTACAACATGTACCTGAATTACCCATGTACTATAAAAGATGGGATAGATCACACCTGCACTCAGAAATTTCAGAATCTCCTTCCTGACAACTTCCATCAGCTTAGGATGTTCGATAGAAGTTTCAGAATCTCCTTTGATGTTCGATAGAAGTCTTGGATTCATGCTCCAAGTGGATCCTATGCATGCAGAGATATGGAGAAATACCTGTGATATCATCCAAATAATATCCCAACGCTTTTCTATACTTCCTTAACTTCGAAAGAAGTAAGGCAATCTTAGTATTGTTCAGATTAGCATTGACAATCACAGGGTATGTAGAGTTAGGACCTAAGAAAATATACCTTAGTCGTGCAAGTAGTGGATTGAGTTCGATTTTTGGAGCTGTCAGCTTGCTCCAATCAGCATCCCAACTCGCCACTAAAGTGGTAGATGTCGCAGGAGATGGCTCTTCGAGCTTGATGTGTGCGACCTGCTTCTCAATAGTAGGTGCTGAGTCCAGCAACATAGCAAACTCAGATGTATCTTCATTCAAAAACCCATACTCACCTTCAATCTGAGTCAACGCAACTCGTAGTAGATCCTCAGTAAAGAGATCTTTAGCAGAGTCTTCAATCACATCAGCTAGTGTGTCAACCAAAAACGTGTGCCCATCAATGGTAGGCTTCTTCATGGATTTCTTGATGTTGAACTTCATAGTCAACTTCCCAAGGCGGAGATCTATTTGATCGTTCTGCACATCAATCATGGCTCTAGCAATAGATAAGAACGGTCTTCCCAGGATAATAGGATTCTTGGATTCTTCCTCAAGCTCCAAGACGATTGAAGTCCTTAGACATATATCCATCTCCAACGCCAACGGGAATATTGTCTAGAATACCCACTGGTCTTCGAATATATCTATATGCAAGTACCAATGACATTCTTGTGGGCTTTTAGTTTGTCAGGTTCAACCGCTGTGATACTGACAAGGGCATCACAATGTCTCCTGACCCCAAATTGCAGAGACATCACTGAAAAGCAAGCGATCCAATCATGTAAGGTAAAACAAAAGGACCTGGATCTTCGTGTTTCTCCGGTGCGATGTTCTGAAGGACTGCGCCACACTCTGCAGTAAGTACTGATACACCTTTTTCTAAGGTCATGCGATCTTAAAGAATCTCCTTCATGTACCTCTTAAGAGAAGGTACCATCTTGACTTCCTCTACAAAAGGTAATCGTACGTATAACTCACCAACCAGATTCTTCAGCTTTTTGTACTCGCGTTCCTTGATTTTTTGACGGGGTCTTGATGGATAAGGAGGCTTTAGGATGTAAGTTGGGGGTGGTACATAATCTTCCTCAACCTCCAGCGGCTTCAATTCATCATGAGAATTTTATGTACCCACATCTTGACAAGGATCGATCGATCTTGGTGTAGGGATCGATCAATCCCTGTCATTCTGTCCAGAAGTGTAATTAGGCATGAATTGATCGATCCTAGGGTAGGGTTCGATCGATCCTTGCCCTTCTGTTTTTAACGAGATTTTCAACTCTTTACCATTTCGCAGCGTAATGGCGCTGTAATATTCCTTGGGATTCTTCTCCTGTTTGCCTGGAATAAAGCCAGGAGGAGCTATGATGCTCGCAGAAGTCTGAGCAACCTGTGTTTCTAGCAATTTCATCTGAGTGCTGAATGTCTCGAACTTCCCATTGAGATTACTATACATGTTGTCCACTTTCTGATTCAAATCCGCTACTTTGTCTGATTTTCCAGGACTTGCTACAACATTTTGTTCAGCTCACTATCTTGAGAAGATGTAGAAGATTGTCCCTGGTCTGATTTTTATAACCCGATTGATATTTGTTCTTGAATTGTCCTGAACCATACTGCTTCTGTTGATAACCACTATTCTCGAAAACAATGCTATGATTCTAATTCTTGTTTTGATATCCAGAGTTGAATACACTCTGATTTTGTTGGTATGGCTTGTTCTGGAATTGGTTCTATTCACTGAAACCTCTATTACCAAAGTTTCCTTGACTTCCAATGTAATTCACATATGCTTGACTACTATTTAGCTCTTCAGACATGAACTTGTGATACATCTGTCCCAATTTCTGCTCTTGTAACACAAGTGCATCATTCTGTTCTCCAACAAAGTGTACTCCTTGCTGATGTCTTCTCATTAGCTCATCAAGATTTGACTGCAAATCATCAATCCTCTTCGCATCTGATGGTACACTCCCTCTACCGAGATCAAAATCGGATCTTCGATTGGCTTGCCTATTCGCCATATTATTCACCAGCATGTAAGCTTCTTCTATAGCCTTGGTCATGAAATCACCATTGCTCGCAGTGTCTATAGCATTCTGATATCTCCTCAACTCCATTGTAGAAAATTTTGAGGAGATTCAAATCTCTGAAACCATGATGAGGAAAGTCATTGGTGTACTCCTTGAATCGATCCCAAGTTGCATGAAAACTCTCAATACCCAATTGGTAAAATCCAACAATCTTGTTTCGGAGAAACATAGACCGCGACTTCGTAAAGAAATGTCCCAGAAAGGCTGCCTTAGTATCTTCCCAAGTTTCAAAGAGTCCAGCTCTAGACCGTTGTACCATCTCATAGCTTTGTCATTCAATGAGAAGATGAATAACCTACATTTCAAAGCTTCAGCAGGTACCCCATTGTACTTAATAGTATTGGAGATGGCTTCAAATTTATCCAAATGGTGCATTGGGTTCTCGGATGGTAACCCACGAAACTGATTATGCTGCACCAAGTTGATGAGACTAGTCTTGATCTTAAAGTCTCTTCTCTCAATGGGAGGCGGACGAATCCCAGCATTATTCGCATAGGAAGCCTCAGGAGTGTCATATTGCGCGAAAGTCACCCTCTGTTGAGGTTGATTTGCGTGTTGTTGCCCCGCATCTGCAACATTTTGCTGTCCGATTTTCTGATCAACAGCATTAGCTCTACCTCAATCAGGTGGTTCGATTCCTGGAAGGACTACAGGGAAGAGGAGATTGTTTCAGACTTGAAAGTTCTCCATGTTGTGACCCATGATGTCTGTGAACTCAAACTTCGAAATAACTTCCAGCAGCTTCTCCTTCTTCTTCTATCTCTCTAGACGTCCAAGTTCTAGCTCAAATTAGAGAAGATTTGCTTTTCCTTGGCTTCTAGTATGAAGCATGTTCGTGCACCTGAAAGCATGAAAACAAAGAATAAAAAGAAGAGATTAAAAAAAAATGCCTTAGGCACGCCATGATCCTAAGTTCTAAGACGACCTATTGGTCCCCAGCAACGGCGCCATAAAACTTTATAGCTCATATTTTCACCCAAAAAACACTGTAAGCGTACAGATGCGCACGTTGTAATGATTCGAGATTGAATCCACAGAGACAAAAGGTAGCACGAAAAAATTCATATCAAACATAGGCTAAAGCGAAAAGGAAGGTTTGTAGAATGATGCAATAAATCGAAATGAAGCAAGAAAGAAACAATGAAACGCAAGAGTTGTAAATCAATTGGAGGAAAACGCTGGGCATTGTGTGTTCTCACGAAAATCATTTCATCAAGATTTTAAGTTTATTTTCTGGGAAACTTTTAAGTGCCATCTTGAACTCAATTCACAATTTTATAGTTAACCTACTTTCGTAGCGCCAACTACCTATGTTACACTAACTTTTGTTGACTTTTGAATCCTAAACATGCATTCTAGATAGGATTTATTTGTTCTTAAATTGCTTACACATCAACTTACGTTGGTGTAAGACAATTTGCTCACTTATCTTCCTTTCAAGAATTTAATCAAAACACTTTCGGTGCGTGAAATATCCTAGGCTCAAGAACTAGGTGATCAAACTAATTCAGGCATTAAATACAAAGACAAGTGAAGATCAATTGATAATTCCCCGATCTAACAACCTAACAATCACATATTCATGAAATTCCCTATGAGAAAATCTAAACCCAACTAAAAAACTATTCACTCATAATCAATGAACAGTCACAACAGAAATCAAGAGAGAACATGATGTAATTGCAATGAAAAGAGTAAAAGGGTTCCAAAATTCTTCTCCAAAACGAAGTACAGGTTCAGATTCGTCTCCCTTAGGTTACAAAGCTCTCTCTCTTGTAAAAGTCTCAGAAAAATAGCATGATGAAAGAAAATACACGAGTTTAGATTTTAGACATGTAATATGGTTCTTGAAAAATCAGTTCGGTTCCAAAAAGTTGCTATACGAATTGTGACAGGGATCGGTCGATCCATGTCATTTTGCCTGGATGCTTCACCTCTTCAAAAATGCTTTCTTCGATGCTTGATATTATTCCAAAATATGATCTTTCTGCACAATTAAGCTTGTTACCTGTAAAAACACTAAAGAACACAAAACCGCTCCAAAAAGAACCAAATACATACGAAAATACCATATATCTCGACTAAAAATCGCAATAAAAACCTATAAAATGCTAATACATCAATAAATTAGAGGAAAAAACCTTGTTGAGCATCTACTACAAAGAAATTGCTAAAAGTTTAAAGATGGCGCTCGACACTCCAAGCTAAGGGAACATCATGACTAACACCTCGACTCAAACCAAAATCCTTATTGAAAACTTAACCAAAAGCAAAAAATGTTCATGTTAAACTTAGGAGAGAACCATGTAGGTCATCAAGTCAAACTATGACTCCAAAGAGATCTCTGATCAGAAATATATGGTTGCTCAGCTTCTAAGGAATCAACAAACGGGTGTAGACAAATGCATGTGAAGGAGGCTGCTGGAAGTGAAATTCAAGATCATAAAGGAAATGGTGTTCGCGGGTAGTAAGACGAAGTCCACTACATTAGCGGTGTAATAATTTCCATCAGAGCATAAACCGAGAAAACTTTGGGCATGGAGATTTTCGAACATAACAACAGTTCAATGACTTTGAGATGAAATTGAAAGCTATTTCTTATACTAAAGAAGTAGTCTTAGCCTCTCTTGAAAGAAAATTTGAGATTTAGTTTCAAAAAGTCCTAGAAAGGCAAATACAAAATGTCAGAAAGATGAAAAACATGTACAATCATCCCAATGAGAAGACACATGCTCTTTTGGAAAGTTCATGGACATATCTAATCATTTCACATAGCTCCAGGTTCAAGTTGTTCAAAGTGCATAAGGTATGAAGAGACAAGCTGGTTTTCTCCCTCGTAAAGCTAAGAAAACTCCAAAGTATTGCAAGGCTAAAGAAATCTGGAACAAGGGAGAAATGCAACTAAGCTTCAGAAAAAAATATAAGAATACCAATCCATTCATTGTTGACACTCCATTATCATGTCTTGAGAATGACGAGCCAACATACAAAGCACCATATCAAAGGAAGACAAAAGATTTGAGGAGGTTCTTTACTCTTGTGGAATTTCCAAAATCGATTTGTGAGTTTGGAGCTACTATAAATCCCATTCCTAAATACATTGCAAACTAACAGGGGATTAGCGAAATCAAGTCTTCTCACATGTCTCTCAAGTTTGAAGATGTCGTGAGGTTCTCAAATAGATTTGTAAAGGATGTAGCGATGCAAGAGATAAGCAATTTGGTTCCTGTTGATTTTAAAATTTTTGAGACGAGTTAAGACGCTCCGATGAAATTAATCCTTGAAAGTCCTTTCATTGCAACAACGGGAGCATTTATGGACTATCCTAATCGATGGGTTTTTCAATAATTAAGAAGAGAGTGTTCTAACCTCGAATCTATACTAAGGATATGATCCTTTCCCCTCAAGTGTGTGTCAAAAATGTTAAAGATTTTTTCATTTTAACGGACGTCCCAAAGAAGTTTCAATCCACTTCCATTTGGTATAGGTATATTGCTAACTATCTTGTAGCAAACATCGAGCCTACTCAATTCTTTGGATATACGAAAAAGTTCTTAAGGAATGTTAAATGCTACTTTTGGAATGAACCATACATATTCAAAAAGTGCTCTGGTAAAATGGTCAGAATACAGAAGAAGAATTGTTTGGCATCATATTTGCTTTTCATGGATCAAAATGTGGTGTACACTTAGCCACTTTCAAAATTGTCTCTAAGATTTTGCAAGTTTGTTTTTGGTGTCCTACCGTGTTTAAGGAAGCCCAAGATTTCATATCTAAGTGTGAGGCAAGCCAATAACAAGGGAACACTAGCAAACGGAATGGTATGCCATATAATTTCATTCAAGAAGTCAAATTTTTCGACGTTTGGGGAGTCAACTTCATGGGTCTATTTCCTTTACCTTTCAGAAACAAATACATACTTGTGGCCGTTAACTACGTGTTTGAGTGGGTAGAAGATATAAGTGATAACATTTACATTTTACCATTATAAGTTGATTTTTACTTTTTTTTTGCAGGTATTTAACGTTTTTTACCTTTATAAGTAATTTTCTCGTATTTATCGTTTTAGGGAATAAACATGTCAACACATCAAAAAGGATGGAGAATCGTGCTTTATGGACGGATCAAGAAGACGGAAGCTCAAATGCTTTAGTTTTGCATCTTACCAATCTGGACAGATTCTCAACATCAAAAATATCACCTTAAGCGAAGCTCTTACCTTCATTGTATTGAGATAACATGTTTACACAAGAAACAATCTTGAGTTTTCTTTCAAATTCAAGTTGTTTGAAGTCCTTTAGAGTTGTGATCAAGAAGTTACAACCAATTGAATGGATATATATCAGCCTGCCTCTGAAAATGAATCAAGAGGAGCACTTGGACCTTCTCACTGGTTAGCTTATTCCCACCAGTTTGGTGATCATTTTTGCATAAACTGGTGGGAAGGAGGTTTTAGATCATAGACATAAATCACTTGATATCTTTCGGTTCAACTAACTAATTTCAATTTCGTCAAAATCTACTTAACCATGACGATATAATGAAGACCTAGCATTATAAATAGTTGTTTTAGCTATTAGGGAAGGAGAGCCACGAATTCTCGATCAGTTGTCGAGTTCATCTCAAAGCTTTAGGAATTTTTCTTAGTTCTTCAGGTTGAAGAGCTTCTTTTGAGAGGATTTCGATTTGTGCCTCATAATAGAAAAGGTTTCTAAACTCCTACTCTTAATACATGCTGATTTCGTTGATTATTTTTTCTTTGTTCATGCTCCATGTCTGATAATATCATTATTTTACAACTTTTCCTATTGATTTTGATAGGTTTTCTTAGTGTTTTTACTCAACTTTATGCCATTAGAGGTAATTTTCTTGTATTTGTAGTGTTTCAAGTCAGTTTAGGTCAAACAATGCATTTTGGAGCTTTACGGAGCTAATTGGATCAAAAGCCAGTTTTTGGAAAGTTTCCAAGCATCAGAAGTATCATCCAAGATGAAGGCATTTCCCTCAATTGATTTTGATGAAATTTGGACAAGAGCTAGAGATTGAATTAGCTTTCATCTCCAAGTGGTTTCATCTCATTTGGAGTAGTGGACAAAGACTAATACCAATTTTACTGAAGACAAAAGGAAGTCCGTTTGGGTTTCGAACCAGACATTCTCTAGACTCAAGTGGATCTGTTCCAAGTCTTTTAAAGCCCAAGAACTCAACTCAAGACCTTTGGGGAGAAGCCCAAACATTATGAGGCCTTAAGGCCTGATTATTTACCTAATTGACCTAGGAAGTTAGAACACTATAAATAGATGTTTTTAGCCATTTAATTTCGCAGAGAGTTGGCTTAGATTAGGATTTAATAATAGTCCTAGGAGGCATGGACGACACCCTTTGGGGTTGTGGTCTTTGTAGCCTCCAAAGATCCATCATCGTCTTCAAAACATTTTTCATTCTTCCATAAACTCGGTTTTATCTTCTCCTCTCTCTCCTTTGATTTGATATGAATGCTTGCTGCCATGGTTGATTTTGTGTTGACATGTTTTTAATCTATTAGTTTGCATGTTAGACAGTATAAAAGGAGTCAATGAGTTTACTTGAATATGATTACTAGTCGATTAGGTTTAATCAATAACGTTATCACCTTTACTCATTCGTTAATGTTATTCTCCTACGAAAGCTAGTACAAGAATAGATCTATAGCGGTATCCACTCCAAAAGTTTGACTTACTTCTAGATCTAGTATTTAGTGAGCATTTCTAAGTAGGGTTCGAAAGTAGATCGACTTTAGAATCGTGAACAATCAGGCTTGGTCGTTTTTATGTGTGTTTATTAATTTGAGGCCATTCGAAAGTCTAGTTCCTTTTGATCCTAAGCATAGAAGCCCAAAACTCAAAAAATGAGAGGATTTACCTTAGTGACCATTTTCTAAACCGAAACTTTATGCCCCTAGTTGTTTTTAACTCCTGCTTGTTTACTTTAACTTTCTACTATTTGATATATATATTCATTGATCTATCCTTTGTAAATTGGCATATAGAATAGAATTTTGTTTTGCATCATTAATCCCTAAGTATTACTTATGAATGTTGTACACTTGCAGTTAGGTTTTACCTGGGGTAAAACTTTACTCCACATCAACGTCTGAGTAATTAGTTTTTTTAGATTTTAGGCTTTTCATAAAGATCATATCATCATAAGTGCCTAGGTATTTGTTAGGGGATATATATTTTCTTTGTCTCGATTGATTGTAATGTATGATTGCTTTACTGCACATTTAGTAATCTGATTGCAGGTAGATTTATTTTCCAGAAGATTGTTTGATCACCTAAAGCTTACCTTTGACAAGTTAAGTTGCAAGAATACATCGAAAGTAAATCATCTTGGCGTAGTGAACTTATTCAAACTTGTTCACAAATTAGTGCATGTTGAGCTTCTTCAAGGACCATGCGAAAGTGAATCTCTTGGTTGATTAAACATAGAATCATGAGCCTATAAGTGCAGAGTATTTGTATTAGTGCTTTAGAGTTCTAGACATTGCTTAATTCTAGTCGCTAAACATTACAGTTTCTTCAATGTAGGATTCTTTGTGAATTTTCTATTTTTCTAATGCTTTTCTCAAATTATTTACAATCTCTTTTATTTACATTTTAATGTTTTCCATTTCTTTATTCACACACCAAATCATTTTATTTTTTGTTTAAACTCAAATTGATTCTGAGATTCGTAGTGTACAATCCAAATCCTTGTGGATTTAATACCTAAAGTACTACAACTACATTATGCTCTTGCAGCTGTAGTGATATTTTTGGTGAAAACTTGATATGCATCAATAACCGCCCAAAAAATTATTTAGAAGTGGTGATAAAGATGTTGATGATTTTCCCAATATTTAGTATCCCACGAGCTGTGAAAAGCGATGGTGGCTCGCACTTAATCAGCAAAGTGTTCAAAAATCTATTGACAGAATGGAATAAAACACAAATTTCTTACACCTTATCACCTTCAAATAAGTGGACAAGTGTAGACATTGAAATCAAAAGGATCCTAGAAAAGATGGTGGGAAAGATGAGAAAAGATTGGCAAGTAAGACTTAATGACCCTCTTTGGGCATATAGAACATCGTATAAGACCCCAACTATACCTGCTCCTTTTAATCTTGTATATGGAAAGGCATGTCATCTTCCAGTAGAGATCAAGTATAAGGCTGAGTAGGCAGTGAGGCACCTAAACTAAGAAATCAAGCCTGATTCTTAGAGACGATAGATTTAGTTGAATGAGCTGGAAGAAATTTTTCACAATGCCTATGAGAATTCTCGGATTTATAAAGAAAGAACTAAGACATATCATGGCAATAAGATTGTTCCTCAAGTCTTTTCTTCAAATGACCAAGTTCTAAACTTCTATTAACGGCTAAACTCTTTTCCAGAAAGCCTAGATTATGATGGTATGATCCATTCAAAGAAGTGAAGCCATATGGTATTGTATTCTTATGAAAGCGTAACGGAGGTTATTTCACGGTCAATGCACAGGATCTCAAACAATATTTTGTAGACAATGTGAACACAAAAACGGGAATGATTCCCTTAGGGGATTCTCCTCCTATTTAAATAAGTCTAAGAGTCGAGTTAAAATAGTTTAAACAAGTGCTCTGTGGGAGGCGATGCATAAGTCCTATTTCTTCTTTTATTTTCATTTGATTTGATTTTGTAAGATATTATCTAAGGATTAAGTTACATCAAATGCGTAAAAACCAAAGCAATTTTGGGTGTTATAAGTTTTTAACCAAGATTTTTAAAGTTCTTACAGTTGTTTTTCGTAATAACCCACTATCAAATTGGAAAATTTGGGGAAAAAATTCATATCATGTTCGGGTCATCGTGACTGAAATATTTAACCACATACCGTTTATGCCAGCTTGAGAAAAGAATGACCATCGACCCAACATAAACAGAAAGTTTCCTTAACCAGCCATAGCACAAGCCTCTTTGTACTGAGTCCATTTCCAAAAGTTTCTCCTGGAAGATACAACACGTCCACCAACCGGTGGTAACATGTTTTTTTGGTCCCTTCCTCGCCATGCCTCATATCGCCCCCTCTTCGTGCCTAGTCTAGATAAGAACATCCTCTCAACAAACGGGAATTTTCTCCTGCCCCGCACATCCATACCGGTAAACCAACCTCCCATACATTGTAGGAACAAAACCCTCTTAGTTCGATATTCCTCATGGTGTGTCCCCAACCAAATTGTGTCACACCTCTCTCGTACTGGCTGTGACCCACCTCCTGCCCCAAACAGCATAACCTTTCCCTCAATTGATAAGGAAATTTCGCTCTAAGCACACCCACCCACACAAGCATCAGACCGTAATCCAAGCGACCAGATGCACAAATGTCGCGGGAAAGCAATTAAATACGTCCGAGAAAGCAATTAAATACGTCCGAGAAAGCATTTTATTGGCCTGATCAAGCTCAAACTCAAATTCTTCACAAACAAGCTGCCTCTTCAACATTTTTAATTAAGATGTTTTCACGACTAGACCGTTTAATAACACAAGAACACACTTGGAGCTTCAAGAAAGCTCATTTCAGGCTATTTTTGCAGTTGAACCAAATCATTTTCAAGTAAAGAATCAAACAAAATTTATCCAGTACTTAAAATAGGTTCTAAGAAGAAATTTGAGATGTCAAATCACTCTTAAAACCTAAACACTCAAAGGCGAGCTTACGGTGAGAAAATTGCAACTAACTTGAAAGAAAGGACTTTGAGATTGATTTTTAGTTTAAATAGACTCAAACGTGACTTGTGACCAAAATGTGGAGTATTTTTCAACTACAATATATTCAATCCATGAAGATCCGTCCTTTACATTTATTCAAAAGCTCAAAGAAGCGATCAAATAAACAAGGATCACAACAAAAGCACTTCCATAGTAATTTAAGCCATACCAACTTCTACGTTCTAAAATTCTCATCAAAATCCAATAGTATCTTAAGAAAATTAGTTAGCAAAAACCCTCAATTAAATTTGTCTCAATGAATATACAAAGCGAAGAAGACCGACATATTCAAAACTCAATACTAATTATTGATAACACTAATATTTTACGATTTTTAGTTGGATTTTTACTTATTTATTTGCATGTTTTTAAATTTTTTCGATCTTTAGAGGTAATTTTCTCGTATGTATGACTTTAGGCACTAAACAAGTCAAAAGAACAAAAAGGATAGAGAAACATGCTAAATGGACATTCTTCATAATTGCAGGCAAGTTTCAATGACGAATCAAGAAGATGAAAGCTCAAACCCATGAGTTTCGTATCTTACCATATGGATAGATTCTCAGTATATGAAAGATCACCTTGAACGAAGGTCTTGCCTACAATTGATTAAGTTGAAAATTAGAAAAAGTATAGCATTTCGAGTTAGCTTTCAGTTGAAAGTAGTTTAAAGTAATTTCGAGATGGAACCGAGAATTTAAAATCGATTGATTGGAGATATGTTAGTTTGCTTCGGAAATGAAGCAAGAGGAGTACATGATCATTCTAACCAATTGGCATGCATTCTCTGACCGGTTCAAAGGTCATTTTTGGCCCAGACCGGTGGAACCGATATTTTATATCAATGACAAAAAATATTTTATATCTTTTGGTTTAGCTAACCGATTTTGATTCCGTCAAAACCTACTTAACCAATGACGACATTAGAAAGACCTAACATTATAAATACTTTTTTTTGGTCTCTAGGGAAAGGAGCGTCAAATTTTTAGATCAACCGTCGAGTTCATCACAAAGCTTTAGATATTTTTCTTTGTTCTTCAAGTTTGAAGAGCTTCTTTGGATAGGATCTCGATTTATACATCGTTATAGAGATGATTTCTAAACTCTAACTCCTTATACGTGATGTTTTCATTGACTTATTACTGATGTGTTTCGTGAACCATGTCTAACTAATTCATTTTTTAGGTTTTGGGCTTTGCAAAGAGATCATGTCATCATAAGTTGTCAAGAGTTTGTTTAAAGATTCTTCTTGTCTTTGTCTAGGTTGGTTATATTGGATGATTGCTTTACCGCAAACTTAGTAATTTGATCAAAGGTAGATTTACATTCCAAAATCTTGTTAGATCACCTGAAGCTAATCTTATACATCCTACGTTGCAAGGATGCATCAAAAGGAGTTCCCCTTGGCATAGTGAAATTATCAAAACTTGTTCTCAATTTAATGCATGATTAGCTTCTGCAAGGATCATGAAATATTCGAGTCTCTTGGTTGATTAAGCATAAAATCCCCAGCCTCAGAAGTGAAGAGGATCTATATTAGGGTTTTTGAGTTGTAGATGTTGCTTAAATTCTAATCCCTAGACATTACGGTTTCTTTAATGCACGATTCTCTGTGAGTCCAATTTGCCTATTTTCTCAATTGATTTACAATCACTTTACTTGCATTTTTTACTACTATCCATTTCTTTTTTCACTCATCAACCTATTTCGTTTGCTGTTTTAGCAAAAGTTGATCCTCATATTTGATACTTGAAGTACTACAATTATGTTGTGCTCTTGCAGTTCTAGTGTTAGTTTTGGTGAAAACTTGACACGCAACAGGTGTCAAACCAAGCTACATCTTTGAAGGTGCCTGAAAAAATTGGCAACAATATAAAGAGTTTCCCAAACATATTTGGGAGCGCAAACAATTTATTATGGAGCACCCAATTGGCCATAAAGAAAAGAAAAGTTGGCCAAAGAAAAATCGACCTCCACCAAGCAAGCCAAGCTTTCAAAATGAAGATTCACATGCAAATAACATAGAAAGAAAGTGTTGCATAAGAAATATCAGCCCTAGAACTGTCCTGATCAAATATAGCCAATATTTCTATTAAATGAGCCAAACCAAGCTTTACGGAGACCAAACTCGGTCAAATCCAATTTGGTGTAAACTCTAGCCTTTATAATTAATTTTTACTCAACAAATATTCTATTTTTACAGAGAAGCATTCTTCTCGAATTGCAAAACGGCCACACGAGGTTAATTTTAGTTTCACCGAAACAGATAGACGACCATTCGTCATCTCATATCCGAACAAACACCATAAGTTTTTTATTTCTTATCCTTTCCAATAGTTTTTCAATACCTTTCTCACTTGATTTTGCACCGGGACGGTGTAAGTCAAGTCTGAGGGGATTCTTATTGTTAATAATATTTTTTCTTCTTTTGATTTTTACACTTTTACACTTTCTCAGTCGTTTTCAAAAATTTTCAAAACTAGAACATTTTGTTGACTTTTAAAAAGTATATAATGAACCTTTTGTAATTAATCTTGTTGTTCTAATGATCTAGTGACCTTAGCATCATTATTTTACTACATTTTTATAGAACAGAAAAGCTATCTAGTGGATCAGGTAACTGAGACAACCATATTCCTTGAGTAACGGATGATTCAAAGCTGCCAACAATAAATGAACACAATTATATCATCTTAGGCTTTGTTATGATTTGGATAAGACTCTCTTTTCAGGCCTAAAAAAAGTACGGTTCCTCTCTTTCCTGCATCAAAAAAGAGTATTTACTTGCTTATACAAAAAGTAAGAAATATGACAATGTCGTGAATGCGAGGGATCCACATCCTATTGGTATCACAAAGTTTCAATCCAAATGTGCTAAATGAAAAAGCAAAAAAGATTTGATAATAAAATAAAATGATATCCTAAAAAAAGTAGGAAAATTCTTTCTCAAAAGGGATACATATATAAAGAAGAGGAAATGAAATGGTAAAATAAATTGGAATTGTTAGGAACCTGAGATAATGAGTCTATATGATCTTGGATTGATATTCAATTCATGAGACTGCACGCTGTAGATTTTATGTAGTAGTAACAGATAACTCTTGTGGATTATGACTCGAATCGGGGTTGTTGCTAAACTTGAGGTGAAGTCCTTGAAAGTTTTATTTCGATGTCAACTCGGTTAAACGGAATTTTTTCTCTCCCAACAGTTGCAACGCAAGTGACCTTGATTTTATGTTCTTGAACTAAATATAAGCATGACTTAACCAAAATAAACTTATTTTGAAACCAATTTTAATCAAAATCGAACTTTAGGAAGTAACAACAAAACTTTTGGTTTCTTATCATCTTTTTAGGATCAAAATCACTCAAAACTTCATTTCTTTGTCTTACAAAATGTTCTACAACACAAATTTCAAAGAATGGTGGGTTTTGGCTAATTTACTTGATTTCAAGTGTTTTTCAAAGGATATTCTCATTCTTCCGCTTACTTCTTCATGCAAATCCAAGGTACTTTCAATAATTTTCTTTCTTCTCGTTAGTATTAATACCTTTTTAGGCTTGATTTTGCACTGGGACGGTGCAAGCTAAGTCCGAGAGGTTCCTATTGTTACTACAACTGTATATTTATTTGTCCTTACACTTTGCGTGCTTTTTCATGAATAATCAAACTTTATGTAGTCAAATTCTTTAGCGGATTGATCCAGCGAAACGACCATTTTCCTTGGGTAAAAAAAGAAATTCAGAGCTACTCCTCACAAATTGAACATAATTTTCTCATTTCAACGCTAGGCTTACATTGTATTAGACTCCTTTTTTAGGCAGGAAAATATGAAACATATGTGAGCACAGTTCCCTCTCTCTTCTTTTTAAAGAAAAATTAAAAAAAATTAAGTAAGCAAAAAGAAAGGTAAATGTGTGAATGAAGTGGACCGAGAGCAAAGATTATAGTTAAATCATTATGATGAATCTAGGAGAGACCCATTTAATCATTCTTATAAGAGATACCGATAAAAATGATGCCTTAGAAAAGTAGAAAATGTTGATCTTCTATGAAAATGAGAAAAGAGAGAGGAATAAACTTTAGGATCGGCTGGAATTGTCAGGAACCTGAGAGAGTGTGAATATGTTGTTCATTAATCGCTATTCCCTCGATGAGGCTACACACCTTAGAATTTAAGGAGTACACAATGAAGATTTCAAATCATTAAGGTGGATTTTGGATCTTGAATCGGGATGGTTGCTAAGCTTTTGACAAAGTATGTGGAAGTAATTTCTGGATGCCAATTCAGTCGTTTGTGGATTACAAATGGAAGGTCAACATAGGTTATTCACGGTTTTCATGTTTTCAAAACTTCTCTTAGTTCTTAGACTTGTTTGCTCGGCGAAACTGGTCTCAACCAAATTACTACCCTAACTTAACCTAAACCAACATTTTATTATCTAGACCTATAAATACATGATTTTTTAGACATTTTTGAAGGGGGATCAACGATTTTATAGAAATAATAGACTTCAGGAGGTAGAGAACTCATGCCTTACTTTTTCTTAAGGAGATTTAAATTTAAGAGCTTCTAAGGGAAGATCTCACTTCGTAATTTATATTGTTGAGTTTCTAAATCCTAAACTCTTAATCTATAACGTTTTTTTACCTATCATTCCTCATGTTTACAAATAGTTATGATGAGTTTTGAGTAGCTTAATTCTTGGGTTTACGATTTTTAGGTTGTTACATTTGATGATTTATTTTGGGGTCTTTATCTAGATTGTTGGTGTTGTTGCTTGTCGATTGATTGAACATCTAGCTACCGCCAATAGGATTAATGTACTCATCGAAAGTGTTGTTGAGTTATCTTGACTAATCTGGATGAGCAAAACTTACATATCAACGGGAGTGAATTACTGAGTTTTGAGAATTTTACAAATTTGTTATTTATGCTAGTTTTAACCACCTAATTACCAACGGGAGTTAAATAATAAGGTTATTTAGACGTAAATAACTGATACTACGGTAGTAGATTGATTATCCTTGTGTTATTTGAGTTATAGGAAAAATCTATTTAATTTATTGGTTTCGTTATCCGTTTGATCAACCCAATGCCCAATACTTTCTCCTATTGGTATTTTGTTCTCGTTTGCTTGCTGATTTTAGTTTATTTTGGTCTTAATTTTGTGCCTCACAATCTTTAACACAAAACTTTATATTCTTGTTTTAACTTAATTCAACTCTTATAAAATCGTAGTATGGTTTTTGATCCTCCTGATACAATTTAAGTATTACCATAATTATTGTGCATTTGCATATTTGTGCTATTTTCTCAAAGTAAAACTTTGAGCTAAGCAACGGGGATATTTTGAAAAACTGAAGAAAACATCTCGACTCCATATTCTTTCGATTTTAACGATAGTTTAAGGATAATGTTATGCTTTTCTGATAATCGTTTGAATTTTTACTGTCGTTATCAATTGTCATTTCATATTCAATTTTGGATCTTTCACAATGTTATCATTTAGACTTTTTCTCACCATAAAAAATTGCCTTTTTCTCGTTATGGTTTTTACCGCTGCAAACTTCTCCTATTTAAACAATTTGTAATTAGTTATATTTCTTCACCCTTTGGAATGGATTAAAAAAGGAACTTCCTCGCTTTTATTGAGTTTTGTGGTTGTCTTTCTTCTCTTTTGTTTTGTTGCGTGTCTCCAAAACTGAAGAGACTCCGAGTTGTAAATGAGGCTCCTCGGTAGCCCTTGTGGTGCTCATCAATCCACTTCACATTCATCATATCCTTGGTTTAAAGGAGAGTGCTCTCAACCAGCCTCTCAACCACACTTGGCCAAAAGGAAATTTTATTATACAAAGTTGAAACGCATTTAACATGAACGCGACTAGTATGTATAATTATAAGTCACGATATTTTGACATGTGTCATCGTTAATTTAGATTATGACATGTTTCAATTTATAATGAAACTTTTATCATAGAAATTTTCTTCTAAATTAACTCTTAAAAAGGCAAAAAAATTAAAAGGATTAATTATTGCTTCTACACAAAGAGGTTTGGAATCGACTTGAATCGACTTCGCGAAGATGCGATTTATTGCAGATTAATGGAAGCATGCTTATAGAAAATCTTAAGCGTGGTGCAAGTACATAGAGCAAAAAAATTGTCTAGTGAACAATTGTCTTAGTATTTGTTTCTAAAAATTTGTAATATACATATAAAAAATTCAAATGATCAAAAACTAAAATAAAAGGAAAATTTTAAGCACTTAACTCTTAAGAAAAGAAAAATAAAACAAAAAGAAACTATTGCTATCTTAAAATAATTCTTTTATTTTTATAATAAGAGAACTGGTTCTGTTGTAATTTTTGGTCAAATATTTAAATTACAACTATGAAATTTAAGAACAATAAAAATGCAAAACATGAAATTTACGACTAAATAATTTTAAATAAAATAATTATAATACATATGGTTATTTATTAATACGATTAGATTGATTTTGTGTTATATAAAGTTTAAAATTTATTTCCTGATTCTTATATTTTCTTTGGGGAGTGTTCTTCTCAGAATTTTCCATCATGATAGATCATTTTTGGCTTTTCTATATCATGAGGTACAAAAAATAATTTTTGATATCAGAACGTATGACGTACTATTAAATTTAACTATACAAGTATTTCATACTTGGGTTATCGATTTAAATTCTTAACTAGAGTTCACGTGGGTGTTTTTTTTAATTTTTATGTATTTAGTTTATAATTGATCGTGACTATTAATTGTTTGTAAGTTATATCAGTTGCTCATATCGGTTTTGGATATAGAAACACTCGAGTTTTATATAAGTCATTTTTCATTTGATAATTTTGTATAAAATAGACTATTGATTATGTATTCGAATACATCTATTTTTTATAAATACACATGTTTCATAAGTTAGAATATACTGTGATTACGCTTTGACATCTGTGGTTTCGGGTTGGATTCGGATCAGATCTATTTAAGTGCGGGTTATTTACAAATGGAAGGCTTCAACCAAGCTTTATTGGCCAAACAAGCTTGGCAAATCTGGTCTCAACCTTCCTCTTTATTGGCTTGAGTCAACAAACATAGAATCTGGTCTCGTGGGCTCTCGCCCGTCTTATGTTTGGAGGAGCATCCTACATGGTAAGGACTTGTTGATATGTGGTTTATTGAAGTCGTTAGGGAACGGGAAGGATACTTTGGTCTGGCTTGATACTTGGATAATGGATGAATCGCCGAGGCCCCCTATTGGAGTGGATGAAGCTCCAAATCTTGAACTCCGACCTGATCATGCCAGAGTCTAATAACCGGAATGAACTGTTGGTGAGACAAATTTTCATTCACGAAGATGCTGAAACGATTCTGAAACTAAAAAGTTCTCAAGATTTTGAAGATTCCTTCGTTTGGGCTTACTCATTCAGTGGTGCTTATATATCTAGGAGTGGTTACAAAGTCTAGGAGAATTCACTAGCTACACAAGATGATGATCATATCTCCCTTTCCTCTTTTCGAGAAAAACATTTGGAAACAGATTTGGAAGATCAATGCGATGCTGAAAATCAAACAAATTTTGTGGAAAGTCTTAGCTGGCGCTCTTGCGGTTCTGGAAAGATTGCAATCTTGAGGTCTCTGTGCAAATCCGATTTGCCCTCGCTATGGGATTGCAACGTAATCCATCTGTCATGTGCTATTTTGTTGTAATGTGGCTCAACAGGTGTGGAACAAATTATTCTTTGAAAAGACTTCCTCCAATGCTTTAACGATCATGGAGAAAGCAAAAGAGGAGGCTGAAGCTTGGTTCTCTGCTAACGGTTATAATGTCATTGAAGCACTGCCACAACATCCATCACTCTCTCCACTTGAGCTTTGGCGCTGTCCTTCCGCTGGTTTTGTGAAATGCAATATTGGTTCCTCTTGGTTAAATCCAAATTCCAATAGTGGAGCGGCTTGGATTGCTAGAGATTGTAATGGTATTAGTCTACTCCATGGACGTCGAGCCTTTTCATTTATGTACTCATCACTTGAAGCGGATCTTAAAAGTTTCTTTTGGGCTCCTGAGAGCTTATCCAATATCCTTCCACAAAAAGTTATCTTTGAATCCTCTTCACCAACGGCTGTGGAAGCTATCTACCACTTACGTAAATTTCCTCTGTTCCGGATCTTGCTTATGAACATCCATGAAGTTATAGAGAAATTTGATTTTTGGAGATTTTTGGTTGTCTCGAAAGAATGTAATGGGGTGCCAACATGATTGATGTGACTGTTACTAATTCTAAAAGATATCAGTCCTGTATTGCAAAGAATGGTCCGAATTGGTTAAGTGCGCAACTTAACTCTGAAGCGCAGACTCCGAGTCTCTAATCCTTCATTAGTTTTGCCTCTTATTTTATGAGTCTTATACAGGCCTTATGTTTGGTCATGTGTTACTGTCTTTGTCCGTGGTGCACTTTTCGATTGTTCCTTGGTTGACAAGCAAGAGATATCTACTGTTTCTCTCCCATTTTTCTTGTCTGACTTTGTTTTATCTTGTTCATTATCAATAAAAGTCCCCTCTAGTGCGAAAAAAAAAATTTTCTGGACAATTTTCAAATATCAGAAAGATCAATAAAGATGAAGGCCTTGGACTCAATGTATTTTGAGGAAACTAGAAAGAAGCTAAAAATTTGGAGTCATTTAGGTCAATGGATCCAAAGATACACTTATTTTACAAATAATTGCTCTATCTGGCTTGAAATTGAAGCATGTGTAGGATGAAGCTCCATACCGGCCCGGGAAAAACACCACATAAACCCGTACCGCCTCACTCTACCACTTGTTCATGGATATTTTTGTGCTAACATGAGGTAAATAAGGGCCCCCGGCTGATATGAACCCAATTATAACCCTAACCTAACCTAAACCGACATTTTATTATCTAAACCTATAAATACATGTTTTTAGACTTTTGAAAAGGGGATCAAAGATTTTAGAGAAATAATATACTTTAGGAGGTAGAAAACTCGTGCCTTACTTGTTCTTAAGGAGATTTAAATTTAAGAGCTTTAAAGGGAAGATCTCACTTTATAATTCATATTGCTGATTTTCTAAACCCTTGACTCTCAATCTATGACGTTTTCTATTTATTATTTCTCATGTTTACATATAGTTATGATGAATTTTGAGTAGCTTAATTCTTGGATTTAAGGGTTTTCAAAGAGAATTTATGATTTTTAGGTTGTTTCATTTGATGATTTATTTGGGGTCTTCATCTAGATTGTTGTTGTTGTTGTTGTTTATTGCTTGATTGAAAATCTAGCTAGTGCTAATAGGATGAATGTACTCATCGAAAGTGTTGTTGAATTATCTTGACTAATCTAATTGAGCAAAACTTCGATATCAACAGGAGTGAATTATCGAGTATTGAAAATTTATCAAATTTGAAATTTATGCTAGTTTTTAACCACTTAATTGCCGATGGGAGTTAAATATAATTTAGGTTGTTTAGACGTTAATAATTGATATTATGGTAGTAGATTGATTATCCTTGTGTTATTTGAGATATAGGAAAACAAACTATTTAATTTATTGGTTTAGTTATCCGTTTGATCGACCCAATGGCCAATACTTTCTCCTACTGATATTTCGATCTCGTTTGCTTGCTGAATTTAGTTTAATTTGGTCTTAGTTTTGTGCCTCACAATCCTTAACACAAAACTTTATATTCTCGCATTAACTTAATTTGACTTTTATAAAATCGTAGTGTGGTTCTTGATCGTCATGGATTCAATCTAAGTATTACCACAACCATTGTGCACTTGCAGATTTGTGCTATTTTCTCAAGGTAAAATTTTTAGCTCATTGTTGGGGGTAATTTTATTCTCTTAGCGTCTGGCCATAGCTAGACCGATAAGATATAAACAAACTCCCTAGTTGAATGTGTAAACCAAGGCCATAGCCATGGACACACTGCCAGGCCAAGGTCATAGCTGATGTAGAGCGAATGTGGGAACCGAAATTCTCACTGTCAATGTTACGTGGTTCACGGATTCTCTGTAGCCAAAGATCAACAGATCGAGTAATAAGTTAGCGAATTAGTGAAGAAAATACGAAACTAAACTGCGAAGAAAATAAGACAGAAATCGTGAGTAAGTTAGATAACGAAATTGGATTAATACAAAATAGTTTGCGGAACGATATGAATTTAACGGTGATAAAGTACAGGATTCATAAAACAAAGCGAATACGAAAACGGATCTAAAGTATGCGAAAAATGTAAACGAAGAACGATTCGACAGATACAGTTAACAAAGAAGTTAAGGGATCTTATCCGAATTTTGTGATCGTAGTGTGCGCAACCGGTGTTAAGCCGTGGCCGCTAGAACTGTTGGCGACGATTACCCTAGAACTAAGACGCAGACTCGTAACCTAGTTGAGACGCAGCTCGCTAACGAAAAACGAAACAAGAACCCTAGTTTTTCTAAGTGTTTTGTGGTGATGAAAAGCTCTTTGAATGAATAATCCTCTCCTCTTCTTTGACTTTGCGTTCTTTAAATAGATCCTTGTGGGCAGGCTCAATTTCCTTTTCCGTCCCGATTCGTGCATATCATTTCGCGGGAATATTCCCTTTTCCCTGATTTTCCTAAATCTTTTCTAGATCCTTCCTTATCTTCCCAAACTTAACATTTTTCGCGAAATCTTGACGAACCGTCATTGCAAGTGAGCCGGTTCTCGCCCGAAAATCATAAGTGGACCGTTATCGCGGTTTGAGCTCTTTTGGGCCATTTTGCGGCTAACTCACTTTTACGATTTATCGCGGAAAACCGTTTTTCGTAGGAATGCGCGGCAACGGCTTCATGGACCGATATGGCCAATCGTATAGTTTAGACTCTTCCGGTGCCTAAGTTTACCGTCGTCGTTTTATACGATTGATACGAAATCCACGGAAAGCACGAATCCTCGCGACTCTTGTCATGACGGTTTGACGGAAACTCCGATCGAGACAAAACGAGAGATGATCGAGTGACTATTCGAAGGAAATGACGATCGGAAAGGACGTTGTTCAGTCAACAGACCACGACCGAATGCTATACGCGCCTCAGCGCCAACTGGCGCCAAGACAGATGCTCTATCTTGGCGCCAA
>OVAN01002291.1:0-34363 GCA_900406275.1 Anastatica hierochuntica | reverse complement strand
TAAAATATCCCAATCCGAACCCAAAATACCCGAAAATATTCGTTTCTGATCTGTTTTGGATCCGTTTCAGATCCGTNCCGTTTTTTTTTTCGTTTTTCAGTTTTTGGAACTGTTACATATTCATTTACGATTTTTGAAATTTTTCGATCCGTTTCAAATCTGTTTAAAATTAAATATATTTTTTTCCTAAGGACTCCAAATGGAGTACACCATTGGAGTGATTTTTTTGGTTAGAGTCCTCAACTATTTAAACAAAAAAAATTTTTTTAAAAAAAAGGTATAATATTGGTTAAGGATTCCAATGGTGGTCTCATCATTGGAGTTGCTCTTATAACGAGACTTTTTCTGTAATGAGAAAAAGGTACAGAAAAAGCAAGCACAAAAAATAGAAAAGAGACTTAAATTGATAATATTTCTTATAACTTCGTAAGAAATTAACCTTAATATATTCTTAGGTTTAATATTATATGGAAGGATATTAAGCAAAAGTTGGCAATAATGGACACAAAACAAACAAAAACAATAATTTATAATACAAATCATAAAAGACAGTATCTGTATATGCTTAAAAGTAATACTCCCTTAACATAATATCCGAAATCCCTAAATTCAACGGATCCGCTCCAAAATATTAAGGTATTTGAAGTCCATGAATTTGGAATTGGATATATTTTTATTTACAAATCATGATACCCAGATCCATTCCAAATATGTTATTATGTTTTAGCAAAAAAAAAAAAATACATTTATACACAGAAACTGAAATTATTTTTTAGGATTTCCAATATAATAAATATGTTCTAATTTTTTTATTTATAAAAAACAATTAGAAATGCATTCAATGATTTATATTTAACTTTTGTTGTCCAGATAACCACAAGACCATAGTATTAAAGGAAGAAAGGGAAGTAATTACCAGGAACATGAATAGCAGAAGCATGGTACTTGCGGAACTCATCCCGGCCTTCTTCGTTATGAATACCAACGCCTATGCCGAACCTAAACCCACGAGGATAGCCTCCGATGAACCCTTCTGGGAACACCACAAGCTTCGATCCGTTGCTCGCCGCCTCTGCTATTAGCTTCTCTGCCTTTTCTACAAATTTCAAGCACACCATTTCATAAGTTTTTGACATACCATATAGAGTCTACCAAAACTATATTACAAAAAGAAAAAAAAAACTACTTGTACACTCAGAGGAATACTTAATTACCAAGAGTTTCGGGAGTATCGTTATAGACAGTGGATGCCTGGACGATGGTAGCTCGAACTATGGAAGATGAGGAGATATTGCCATTAACGGGAGCTGACATTTTTTCAGACATTATCGCTTCAACCTTTTTTTTTCCTGTTACTTCGTTGATTACAAAGAAGGTTTGGGGTGGCAATACTTATAGAGTTTCTTTTGTTCTTCTTTTTTGTTAGTTAAGTTTTCTTTTTGTTATTTTTAACCAACGATAATTATTATGTAAAAAGACAATATGGAATTCCCAGCTTGCAAGACCATCTTCAACTCATCTCTATTTCAGAGATCTTTATAATAAAAAATAAATTAAAGATGAGATTTGTACTTCAATATATTACTCTATAAATAGTAAAATGCTATAATTTTCTCTATATATCGAGAAATACTATATTTGTCTTTATTTATATAGAAATATATATTACTTCAATGCAATCGAGTTGAATGTAATTAATATGTTGGACCAATAGAAAATGATTATTCTGTTTTATCTGAAAAGAATCCACTATGACACGAATTTTATTTTATTTCCATTTTAAATAAATTTATTGATATATAATACTCTTTATGGTTTTTTAAAATGTGTCATTTTTAAAAATTTTCATTATTTCACAAAAAAGTAAAGTGTCGTTTTAGATTTCTATTGTAATTTTTTAATTAAAATTTTTATTATACTCTCTCTCTATAACTCATACATTTGAATTTAATTCATAACCATCAAATCAATGATATATTAAATATGGGTAAGTTCCACTATGTATAATTTGTGATCAGATTATGAGTATCATCATCAAGATTTCTCAGATCACCTCTAAACATGAGAGGAGACTTTGAGATAAACCAGAGTGTCATATGCGCGCGCACACGCACGCGCGCCCGCACACGCACACGCACACGCACACATATATGAGATGTAGTTTAAAGAGTTACTAATATAAGCTATGAACTGTGAGTGAAGCTAGAGTTATACATGTGTCTTCTGTTCTTCTATATAAAGATTACACGCTTGATGAGGTCCTAAGTTTGTACCTCTACCAAACATTAAGACAATACAATGTTAACTAGAACAATCTTCAGAGTTGAGATCTCGAGATTTTCAGTCTAACGTTGATCAGTAAGCCATCCAAGAAGTATCATATCTAAGTCGGACCATGATTTTCCTTGTAAAGCTCGTACACTGATCATTCTAGAAACAGTTAAGTCCCTGAGAGCATAGAAACTTTTATAACAAATAAAAAACTTGGCAAACTAATTTTCGGCTGATTAATGCACATGAAACTTGACTTCGAGATATCAAAATGTGCCACCACGTCTTTCCCCGTGTCCCAATCATCACATGTTATTGTACATGCCCACCGTCAATTAGTATTATACAAAAACTACTAATTACAAGTCCATAATAAATTGAAGCAGTGCACGCTCAACTGAGGCTCTATCATGTTTGGTTATGTTGTTCGAAACAAGTCGGACTATGTCCTTTACATTGTATGCATAACGTATATAAAACAAACAAACTATTATCAAATTCATAGTTACTGTGTTTGCATCATGGTGTTCTTGATGTTTGTCAGCGAGCGACATAACCATGATGCAATAAGAAACCAATCTCTCAAAAGACATGGATGACCCAAACATTCAGAGGGACTGATAAACGATAGAAGAAGCAAAGGCGATATGATCTAGATGGAGGACTACTCTCGATAGCTGATCGAGCATGTGCACATGATCACTCAGCTGGACATTGACAATGTAGCCCTTCATGAAGAAAACTCAACCCTTAGCGCAACAAGGGGAGCGACGGAAGGAACCTTAGGTTCCAAGTCTCAATCAATCCATCCATAAAAGGTGATCCCTTCCACACACAGGAGGAGATGACGCCATAAAGCCGTTAATACTTCTATAAGGCCATCAACCCTTGGGAGAAGTAACTCCATTGGCTAGACGTCGCTCCAAAACCGGGGCATGGCCATGCTTCGACAGACAAAAGGGCAACACGTGATCCAAAGGTGTTGGAAACATCTGTCATGAAGGAAACTTCTCAAAGCAGCTAGAGAGCTCCACACCTTGATTGAACAACTCCCTTGGATAGCATCTCCAATCAAAAAAACCATCACGTTTGTATGTTAGCTTTTTGATGTTTGATTTAAATTAATAAACTAGTATCGAATGTGTTCGATTTTTAGTTTGGTTCAATGTGCATGAATTTTTTTATTAAAGTTAACTCTCTCGAGGCTTAGTGCATCGTGTTCGTTTGACTGTTGAATAAATATATAATATTTTTTTGAATCCTAAATATGACATTTTGATTTGGTTTGTTGAGTAAACCACTCAATTTTTTTGGTGTATATGATACAATCACCAGGAGGTCTTTAGCTGAACTTGGTTTGTATTTTTTTAATTCTTTAATTTCAAACCCAATTAGATTAGGATTTGGATTAAGTAAGATGTTATCATATACAAAATAATTATTAATTTTAATTTGATTAGTTTAATCTAATTAAAAATACATATTAGATATATATTAGTTACATTTGTTAATACATATTAGATAAGAATTTTAAATTTAAAACTAGATTAAGATTTTTTTCCTCAATCAATACCAAGTACTTGATGTCTCTCCATTCTTGTCAACTGTCAAAACTTGTTTGGTTGTGTGATGGGCTTGCCAAAGTGGGTGTTCACAGTTACATGAGTGAGACATATGGTAATTGTTACCATATGAAAAGAGATTAGTTCACTTGACTAGGTTATCAAAATTGTTTTCGGCTTAGAGACATAGGATTGGATTAAGCATAAGATGTCATCCGCAATCAAGAGTTATATTTGATATAATTAGCAAAGTGGTTACTTACCTAAATATCTAGCATTCGGGTCGTGAGCCCAATTTCACTTGAATTATGGTGAAATATGAATCTTGGATTATTACACTCGGTTTGAAGAAAGTGTTGTTTTGTGTAATGAGAGTATTCTTAATTGTTGAGAATGTTTAAAATTCGTTAACATCCATTTAAGTTTTCTTTTTCTTTTCTGACAGTTATGAAAAACTCTCGTTGTACCTTTTCATTTTGATATGTCTTTGAGAAGGAATGCCTGGACGGATTGAAATTCCTTGAATGGTATCGCAACTTGATAATTTTTCTCAAACAAGAAAAGAAGGAATATGTCCTAGAAAAGGAGCTTCCAGAAAAGCTTACGTCAAATGTTTCTCATGCACACTACAAGAAATGTGGGTATTAATGGCGGCCGTTAAATGCTATGAGTTCGATTTAATAGCGTTTGCTAAAACGCTCTGACAGTGCCCGTCATCGTAGGTCGGACACTTTAGATAACGGACTTGACGTTCGCTATAGTTGATTAAACAACGATAGCGTTCTTGTCTCTGCAGTTATTAATATTTATAATAACGTGTTATAATTGTTATTAAAACTCATTAATACTCGCAAATTTTTTAAAATAAATTACGAATTGATTTTTTTTTATGTAATATATTTTGCTATTTGTAATAATAATAATAAAACAATTAATTCATAATATAAAAACCATAAAACATTTTTATGTTTACAAAGTGTCATATTTAATCCATCAATCTACAAAATGTCTAACAACAACTCCACAACACCACAATGGAAATAAGTAAATGTTCCAATTCCAAGGTTCTGGAGGATTCGACTTGAAACATCTTGTGAATGAATCCTGCAGCTAGTTGTTCATCTTGTGAAACATCTTATTTACGTTGTTCCTGAAAAGAAAATATTCTGGATGGTTAAGACAATAAATTTATCTTTGAGCTACTCCGTCTCTACATTATAAGCTACATACCCAATTAAGAAAAAAAACAAGCTTCACACTAGCTAGTTAGAGCATGAACTTCTCAAAAGATATCACAAGCACTATAGACTGAGGCATGAGTTTCCACACTGATCAGAATCGTATGATGTAGTTGAAAGCAAACACAGGAAGACGAATGGTTACCTTCAGCCTTGATTCCTCAAATTGGTTAGTCAATAATAGTTCCTGCATAACAGAACCATATAACCTTTATCAAGAAAATGCAATCATGTTTAAGAGAAAAAAATCTTAGGAGAAGAGTGATTTTACTAGTTACCTTTCGCTCTCTTACAGATATCAACGCGACATTTAGTCGCTGTTCAAGGTGTTGCAGCTCTTTCAAGCTCAGAATATCCAAGCCCTTACCCTGCAATTGTCTTCAAGACACAAAAAGAGATACAACCCATAAGCACAAAACCGCAATTCGACAAGAACAAAAACAATCAAGTGGAAATTTTTAGTTTGCCATACAAATTTTTCTCTTGAAGCTTTGAAATTTTATCCTTTAAAAGTTCCACCTCTGTACAACAAACCTCATGGTCCTATAAAACACATATCATTAAGATTTTTGATGCATTCAAAAGCAAGACAACGTGTGTGTGTGTGTGACATAAGAATTTTTCTAACCTCTGAGACTTTAGAACCTATCAGAGGAGCATCTGAAGAACTCAGATAGTTACCATATCTCGAAAGCGTTTTCTTCATCCTCCTGTAATCAAAATCAGAAATCAAAGATTTTTTTTCAAATCAAATCAGCAAATCACAGTCTGAAACAAACATGAACCATAATTTCTCTCTTCTCTAGTCAACTTTGTTCTAATTGGTTGCTCTATCACATTTAAGGAACATAATCAATACGATCTGATGAGAAGAAATTGACTTGCTGAAGTTAGCATTACATACCAATGGGGCAATCAATGAGAATTTAGATAGAAGCAACGATATAAGTGTTAGAAATAGAGGACTAGACCAACGTTTACAGGATTTTATAGACATCCGAACGTTAAAAAATGCCAACGGAATCTGAAAAATTGGATTAACAGAAACACAACATCCATATAAACAAGGAGTGCTATAAACTACAGAGAGAGTTACTTGAAGCCTGAAGCACCCATGATGTGATTAGGCCACAACCCATTCTCTATTATGATAATCGCATTTGGTTTCCAATGGCAAAAAAATCTATCAATAGCCACCGGTGTATCGAGCAGTGAAAACTAGCCAAATTTGAAAACTTTAGCTCATAAATCAGAGTTCAGAGAAATCTAACAATAGAAGAACATTCAAAAATCAAACACACCTGATGCAAAACACCAACTAGGAGTTGCTTCTTGATCACTTCACTGCAACAAAAAGATCGAAAAGAAACCAAATTACAAAGAGAAACACATTGCATCGTCTTCATAGAATCTTTTCATTAAGCGTATGAAAGGAACAATGTGTATACAATACAGAGGTCGTCATCATCATTAGAATAGTCATGTCAGGTCTCATTTCATTGCAACATCTGATCACATGAGTGGCAACAATTCCTTCATCTGAGAAGAAAACCCACAAAGAAAAAATTCCTAATATCTCGATTTCAAAGACTAACCCTTAAATATCAATGAAAAAAATCACATATTTGGAGGTGGATTAAAGGCGAGACACCTTAGGTTAACGCTCTGTAGAATTTGTACACAAGCACTCCGATCTCCATCGCATGCCTCTGCCACCCAACGACGGTGTTTTCCGGCGAAAGCTTCTTGAGGATCCGCCGCACTACGACGCCTATGCTTCCCTTGTTTTTTTTGGGAAAAGTCAGTGAACGAGAGATATATGGAGAGAGAGAGAGAGGGGGTACATGGACTGGTGAGAAAGAGAAGGACGTGAGGATGGAGACGGATATGGGAAGAGAAGTTTTGCCCGGTGAGTATCTCCCATTCGCCATGGCCGCTTGATGGAGGGATAAAGGAAATGAAGGCTAGGAAGAGAAGGAGGAGGAGCAACAGCGATTTCATCGGAAAATCGCTCCTTAGCTGATTACTGGGTTTTCTAAATCGTCATATTCTACATCTTGGAGGAGAAAAAATAAAAAACACAGGTCTAGGAAAAAATAGAGGGAACTGAAAATTTGATGGAGGGAATCTAAAAAAATTGAGCGTTAAGTTTACTTTTTAAACAAATTAGGTGTTAAGTTTGTTTAATATATGATATTAAATTCATATTTAAAAATTTTACTTATACAAAAATGTAAAAAGTTGATATTAAATTTATAACTTAACACCATTTATTTAGAGTTAAGTGATGTAAAATTTGAAAAATATTATATTTAGTGTGTTAGATTCATGTTTTGGGGTATATAGTTTAAATTTAGAGTTAAAGATTTGGATTATAATGTTTGAGATTTAGATTTTAAGATTTCAAATTAAATATTGAAACATATTAAATTTTGAGTTTAAGCTTAAGATTTTCGGTTCAAGACTTTCTAGTTTAAGAGTTGAAGTATGGGTTTAGGGTTTGAAATTAATGTTTGAAAAAATTAAATATTTGGTGTTAAGTTCGAAAAACATTAGATTTGGTGTTTAGATTTATGTTTTGGAGTATATAGCTTAGGTTTAGAGTTTGAGGTTTGGGTATAACATTTCATATAACTAAAGTTTAAAGTTTAAAGTTTGGGTATAACATTTTATATAGTTAAGGTTTAGAGTTAGATTTATAGTTTAGAGTTTAGGGTATAACATTTGATATAGTTTATGTTTAGAGTTTAGGGTTTAGGATATATAGTTTGGGTATATATTTTATATAATTAAAATATAGAGTTTAAAGTTTGGGTAACATTTTATATAGTTAAGGCTTAGAGTTTAAGGTATAACATTTTATATAGTTTACATTAGAGTTTAGGGTTTAGGGTATATAGTTTAGGTTTAGAGGTTGGAGTATATTTATTTTAGGATATATTTTGTTTAAGCAGTAAAATGTTGTGTAAAATGTTAATGAGCTGGTGGTTCCTTCTCCCTAAGATAAGGCTAAATCCAATATATTAGGGTTTGAGTCTTGGGTCATGAATTTTACAAGATTTTTTTATAATAGTAAAAGATGACTTGCAAAGATTCGAACTCGAGGGGAGGAGAATATAACTACTCCAAGTCAGCCACTAGACCATGGATAATATTTGTTTAAAACCATCTTTCCGACTATCTAGAGTTGTTTGAGAAATATTTCGTCGATTAATTTTTTGTGTTATTTTTTTAGTTTTGTTGTATTCTTTGGCGGTCTTGGAAAATTAAAAAATCTCTCCCAAGAATAAATATATATCATGTATATAAACCGTGGTCATATATTCACTTAAGATATTTTGACTAAAAATTTGAGATATTTTTGATGTAAGATAGCATTGAATTTTGAATCTGCAATGGTAAGGCGCTGACACTTAGTAAATTTACGCGACTAAAGTTTTTATTTTTCGCGATAACAAATCTAGCATTTTAAAATAACAAACGCTATGAAAAAACCCGTGTCCATATACGATAGCAGAACTGTAATAAATGATATGTTCCTATGCTATTAATACCCACCTTTCTTGTAGTGGCAGAAAAGAATGCTTGAATTAAGCATATCAATTGTATGTTTGATGTGTGATGTCTTATGTTGACTACCATGAACTCAGACTTGCAGAGGAATTATGAGAACGTGAAGTCGCCAGTAGACATGATAGCTAGCTTGAAGAAAATGTTTCAGGAACATGCACGAACTAAGAGATATAAAATTGTTAAGTCTCTCATTAAATGTAAATTGTCACAAGACAGTCTAGTTAGTCCACATGTCATAAAGATGATAGGTTATATCGATAACTGACAAATTTAGATTGCCCTATGAGCCAAGAGTTGGCTACTGGTATAATTCTGCAGTCATTGTCGTTAAGTTATGATTAGTTTATTATGAATTACAACAGGAACAACTTGACAAAGACTTTGACTCAGTTGCATGAGATTCTAAAAACTGTTGAGCCAAACGTCAAAAAGGAAAATCATAACGTTTTTATGGTACAAAAGGATAAGAAGTTTAAGAAACATGGTAAAGACAAAGGATATGGTAAGACAAGACATATTGAGAATCCTGACAACTCTGAACATTTTCAAAAGTCTAAGCATGGTCCTTCTGGTTATGATAAGTGTCATTATTGTAATGGTAATGGACATTGGAAGAGAAACTGCAAGAAGTACTTGGAGAAGTTAAAAAAAAAATTCAGAGTGTTCTTCTCGAGGTGTTATATAAATATTACTAAATTTAGTTATACTCTTTAGGTATTGCATATCAGTTGTGGTACTCACATTTATCAAATTGTGCAGGACCCCAACAATAGTAGAATTGTGGAGAAATGATAAAATGGACCTACCGACAGGAATTGAGCAAGAGTTGTTAGATTAGTTTTAGGAATATTTTATTTTTCCTTATGATTAGCTTTAGAACTTAAAGTTTTTTAATAAATTTATTGTGAATAAGGATATTATTATTTTACATTTGGATCTGGAAAGATTTGATATTTAAAAAATAAGTTTTAATTTATTGTGATAAATAATTTATGATAATTTCATTAGAGAATGAGATTCATATTATAAGTTAAAGTATGTTCGTCTATAACATTTAAATAAAGATTTTTAAGTCTTATGACTGAGATATAACTTTTAATTTGGTATTTTCATTTGGGTCATGTAAATAAGATATATGGAAAATCCATAGTGATGGATTTCCATACTCATTTGATTTAGAATCTAATGAGTTATGTGTATTTGGATTACCGAAAAATGACTGACGCTCAATTACTAAGTACAAAAACCTATTGATTTGTTGGATATTATCCTAGAGATGTATGAGAATTAATGATTTTAAAAGCCAACGAAAGGTAGTATTTCATTATATTTACTTATGAACTCGACGTGTATGGTTTTTTATATGATAATTGATTTGCCTAATCCTTTGAAAGCGTTCAAAAAATTCAATGATGAATGTTACATAGATGTCATTAGAGTTTCTTATCACAACTATAGGGTATTGTTCTTTGACCTGAATTCGTCATGCTTTCTTATTCATAGAATGGTCCACTTTGACTTTGGCAAACATCAACCATACCAAGCGATTATAAAGTGGGTGTATTATGAAGTGTATAAGAAACACGGATGAAACAAGAGAGAATTTTCCCACCTATTTAACAGGAATAATATCTTTGGGCTTATCAAAGATTTGATAATGAAAAATGCATGGTCATGCTCAAACGAGGTGAATGTTTAATCAATATAAATCAGAGTTTGATAAACATGATTTGGCTTTACGAGAAGGACACTAGTTATTGTCTTTTGGTCATACTGATATATATGGACAAAATGATTTTGGTAATAGATTATTCCAGCACAAGTGGGAGATTGTCAGGAATGATATGAAATTATTTGTACTTTACTCTGAATAAATTTTTAATGTCGATGTTTGACACGTCGTGTAATATATGTGGTTATGATTTTTTACGAGAGACGACTCATGATCTATGGAATGTATATTGCTAATACTATACGATCTTATATGATAACACATCTAATCAAATTGAATCGAAATATATTTAAGTTTTGGAATTTTATTTATGAGATAAATAAAATAACTGTTTTGGGTTTTTTGGTGATTCTTCAATGGAGAAGAACAAGAACAAGGTATGTCGATGGTTTTTAGAATTTATAGGGTTTTTGAGAGATAGATGAGCGAAAGAGAATGAAAGATGATACAAAAGACTCTTCTTTATTGATGAATAAGAGGTCGGTTACAAGAGTATGCGTTTTTCAAAGTCTTAGGTCGGATCCCTGAATAAGGGTTCTTCCCCTTATATTTATAGCTTTCGAATTAGGGTATTTCCATTTATTTTATGGATAACTCGTATATTCGAGCTTATCATACAAAAGAAATATTTTCCAAGATTCAATAAGGTATTTGTCCTTATCTCTTAAGATCTTAGACCAACTTAGGGGATATCTGCTCTACCTCGGCTATGGCCTTGGCTTGACGATGGTGTCCTTGGCTATGGCCTTGGTTAGCACCTACAACTAGGGGGTTTATTTATATTTCCTTGATCTAGGATATGGCCGGACTCTACCCTCAACAGTTACCCCCACTCTTCATTTTCCACGTTGGAATTTGAAGAGTATATCATGTTTTAAGAGATTTTGGTTCATACCTTAGTTTGAGATCGACTTTACAAGAGTAATAAAATAAGAAAAGCTTCCGCCATGGCTATCGCTGTTATGGCTTCATTCTTGGTGAGTCTCATTAACGCTTGGTGGGCTGAATCTTTTTAACGAAATCTTGGGCTTGAACTCCATGGAATAATTTGGGCTTCTCTTTTGTCTTCGACCCATTACCGCTAGGGTTATATAGGCGGAAAAATGATGAGTCTTGGTCATTTCACTTTTTCGCTTGCCTCCTCAAAGCCAGATAAGGGTTTCCTCTTTAAAGGCTACCACTTCCTCTGCTTTTTCCGGTAAGTCTTTTGCACATTTCTGGTAGATCTGGCTTTCTTTTATCCTTAGTAGCAAATATTCTGAGGCGATGGTAGTAGATCTTCGATTTTTACTTAGGGATTTCTCCATTGATGATCTTTTCCGTAGATCTATGAGCGATTTCTGACCATTTCTCCTTTGATTCTACAGATCTCTAACAGTTCCCGTCGTTCGTGTTTGTGCCGCTTTGACTTCCAGTACTAAGGTAACACTTTTCTATGACCTCTGTGGCAGATCACTGTGTCTTAGCCATCTGATCTTTTTGACATTCTTGTAGAGATTGCTAAAGCATGGCTTTTTAGTGTCTCGCCATCCATTTTTAAAAAAATGTAGCCTGATCGTCTTCCCTTTTGGCTTGCAGGTCCGAGATGGGATCGTCAAAGGATCGGCTTTAGGATCGCTTGGGAGTCTATTGGAATTCCTCTAATTCAAGGGTTGCCTCTGGATTTCCTCCATCATCCAAGGGTGATGACCATGTCAGAATAAGGAGACAAGGCCATTGCTTCACGCCGATTGCCCTATGGCACTTCGGAATTGGCATGGAGGTGCCCAGTGTCTGTGATGATGAAGTAACGACCTCCAGGGTCTATCATCGAGCTAGGCAGTGATGGCGAGTTACTTCTCTAGTTACTGCCATAGTTATACGAATGGAATTCCACCTTGGTGATCTCCTCCTCCCGTGTTGGACATCCTTGGTGCTTCCCTTGGATTTAACGTTGCCAAGGCTACCCATGGCAAGGACTAACGGAGTAAAGATGGCTCTCTAGGTTAAATATGAGTCGCGTCAGCATTAGAAACCATGGTCGGAAGATGATGGACCTCTTAGTACGGTCGCCTGGGTCATCGTGGCCATAACAGCCACAATGAACAGGCTTGGGTCCCCTCAGACTCTTCGGGGTCTATTGCCATAATAGAAATAGAAGGACTCGAGTCTTCTCCAGGTTTTGGGTGAGTCTCCACCTTAGGTTCCTCTCTCCGACCTCTGGCTTAGGTGTTTATAATGTGGTATGATCTTATCCACCAGGGGATACTTGATATGACCCCTTGGTGTAGATCCATCTTTTGTCGATAGGCACTCTGGGTCCAAGGAAGGGAGGCGTCCTTAGCTCTGGCAGAAGTTGGTTCACGCCGTTAGCTTTAGGTCATGTGGTTTCCAAGAGATTGCATGACCTCTCACCTTAGTTTAGTCGTTGGAGATGTATCGATGAGACTCAATGTAATAACTTTCATTCTTTTGAGAAGACGCTTTATAGTATTTGGCTTGTCATCATTCCTTTGTAAAGAATCTTCTGATGATGTAATAAAATTCATGGATTCCTGTGCCTTTTGTTTATTTATTATCCAAACTTGTCACCATGGCCTTTTATCGTATCTGACTTAGCTTCCACTCCTCCGATATGTTTCTTACCTTAGCCTTAGTTTTAGGTCATGGGATCTGAACCGGTTCTTGAGATAGCCATCCTCTTCGAATTTAGATACCTTTTTAAATGACCGTTCCTTCGTCATCTTAAGGGACCATAGTAACCGCCTTATCGTAAGGTTGGCATTCCCGCCAGTGGAGGCCATGACAAATCTTGTTATTTCTTCAAGTGGAAAAAGTCATGATATCCTCGATGGCTTTTTATGGAAGGTTCATAGGAATCAGCGAATGCCATCTTGACTGGTATGCGTTGGTTTCCTCAAGCGCCATACTTTACCCTATGTGTATTTCTGTGGGTATGACACTTCTTTTGGACCTTTGTGCCTTTGAGCTCGTTCCAAGGTCATTTGGCCTTAAAACTTATGTGTCTTCGAGACTCGAGGCTTTAACCCTGATAGGCTTTTCGGGGCTTTTAACTCATTTTCTGCTTGGCTTCTTCTTGCTACTTTCCGCTCTTTCGACTCTTTATTGCCCGATCATCTTATTAGTCTATTTTCTTGGTAGACATGCTCTATCGAGGAGACACCGAGTCAACATTACAACCTCAGTGAATCGCAGCAGAGGCCTTTGCAATGAGTGGATTTGCGCTGATTACGCTAGATCATCTCCATACTTTTTTTCTGAAGGTGTAGACTATGGATTCTGGATCCGCCTTTTAGATATCTTATCCTGTCAGGTCCATGGCAGAGGTTAGCTCCTTGTGTTCTTTTATGAGTTCTAGGGCTCTCTTGCTCTTTGGGCATGACATCCAGATTTATGGGACTCTCAACCTCGGGAGGCTGAAGCACTCTGATCTGTTGGTTCTGGTCGCTCTACTGGGGCCTAGGCATCCTTGGCTTTAGTAGGTCAATGATTTTTTGTCGTTGAACCTGCATTCAAAGAAAAGGTGGGGCACATGGCCCTTGTGGACCATGGTCTCTGGGGGATTAGACTTACATATTTTTTAAATTTGGTATCTAAGCCCGGGGGAACATGGCCTAGAGAACCATGAGTCTGTGGTGGTGGTCTTAACCATGAGTTGGTTCATCAAGCCCTTGGTGAGCTAAGGTCCCTTGCTGGTTTTACGTCATATGAGTCGTGAATTCATAAGCGTTTAATTAACAAGCCTTAGTCTCGATTAGGATCTATGTTTAATACATAAGATCGGTGGGCACACCTGCCTCTAGGCACAAGGCCTCTTTGGACATTTAGTCCCCGAACCGAAGCCTTATTGACACGTTGTGTCGACTTTTTGCTAGCTTTATTGTTACTGACTGGTTTTAGTTTTTCTATGAGCCGCGTACTAGGATGGAAAGGGGTGCACATATCCATTAGTTTTGCTAACTCATAGTTTTGATGCATTGCATCTACCATCATTGGGATCTAGTCCGCATTTCGCCACAACCTTTCAACCATGGTTTTTGGGAACTCGTCCGCATTCCGCCATGACCTTTCGGCCATGGTTTTTAGGATATGGTCCGCATTAGATGAACCATAGTTAGGAGCCCATCCGCATTTCCCCATAGCCTTTCAACCATGGTTTTTGAGAACTCGTCCACATTTCGCCATGACCTTTCGGCCATGGTTTTTAGGATCTCGTCCGCATTATATGGATTTTTTTTGGCATAAGGTCTTAGTAGATTCCTAAGGAGTTTTTCAAAGATGTTATATCTTTTTTCTCCAAAGGAAATCGTTTTTCTTTTCTTTCAAGAATGTATTTCAAGATCCGTATTTTTTTCGTCAAAGAATAGCGGAGCTTTTATTACATAATTGAATTATAAACAAAACGATGGTCATCTCATGACTGAGAAGAAGTGCCAAGGCTCGCGCAAAGGCCTTCTTGCCTAGAGTCAGTATATCAACTGTGGATGGCATTTCAACTGTTCCGTTATTTCGTGCCCTTGTGCTACCGTCAGGCTTGTCTCTTACCTATGGCCTTGCCCCCTGTCCGGTATACGGCAATATTCTTTGAGGGCTGCTATCTTCATGCAATGGCTCAGTAGAGATCTCCATGGCGGTTGTCATCAAGCGGTGCTTCGAAGCAATGGCTCTAAGGGTCGTCTGGTAGCATGAACGGGCCTGTTTTTGATCTCCTCTAATCTCCTTTATTTCCCAAGGTGTTGGAAATTTCAAGAATTGGTGTAGAGTTAATGGAACAACCTTCATATCATGTATCCAGGGCTTTCCCATTATTACGTTGTATGTCGAGGAGCAATCTATGATGAGGAACTTGGTCCTTTGATTGACACCTCTAGCGTATACCGGTAGGATTACTTCTCCCATGGTCTGCTTTACTTCGCCACTGTATCCAACTAGAGAAGTGAATTTTCTGGTGATCTCTTCTTCGTTTAGTCCCAAGCCTTCAAAGGCATTGGTGAAGATGATGTTAGTTGAGATGCCATTGTTGACGAGGATTCGCCTCATGAGGCAGTTTGCAACTTTCAGTGATATCACCAGAGAATCATGGTGTGGAGTTATCACTTCTCCTTCAGTATTAGTGGTGAAGCTTATTACGCCAGGGCGATCTTTGCGTTCTTTGCTAACCGCCATGACATCTACTCCATGGTTGATCTTGGCAGTGCGAGTGCTTCTCTTGGCACTAGAGATTGTCACCCCGATTACTTCTGATCCTCCAGTAATGAAGTTGACATCATAACCGTGCCTTGGCGAGTCAGGTCTTGGCCCCATGGGAACATCATTCTTGGTTTGTTCATGAATGAGCACCCTTGCTCTATCAGAGAGGAACTCTCGTAGGTATCTTTTTCTTAGACACTCATTCACTTCAAACCTTATCTGGAAGCAATCCTCGGTTAGGTGACCATGATCGTGGTGAGAATCGTACCACTTAGATGTGTCTCTCTTGTGCTGAGGGGCCTGCATCTTTACAGGCCACTTGACCTTTCCGGACATACGTCCCAGCTCAGTTACTATCTCAGCCGAGGATATTACCATGCTGGACATGTCGGGCCAGGTCATGGCCACGTACTTCTCGTGCTCCACTTTTGCCAAGGGCTTTGCCCATCCTCTGGGGCCACCCTTAACGAAGTTTTTAGGTCCAGACTTAGCGTTAGACTTATCATTCCTGGCGGTCTTGGAGTAACCATGCCCCTTGGAATGATTTCTATTTGCTAGTTGGGTCTGATAAGTTGGGTCCTCCTCCCATTTAATTGGGGCTCAAATCCTGGAGAGTACGTCCTCCTTGGTACGGCAGGGGTATTTGGTGAGATCCTTGTTCAGCTCACCATCGTGAAATAGCCCTTGCCTAAAGATTGAGATGGTCGTGGAGGTGATGCAGTTAGGGACCGACACCTTCACCCCCATTGAATCGGTGGAGATACTCTCTCAAGCTCTCATATGGGCGTTGCTTGATCCGATAGAGATAACCAGAATCACGTCTCAAAACTCGGCTGCTAGCGAACTGCTCGACGAAGCGGTCCGTTAGCATGGCGAATGAGTCAGTAGAGCCGTTGGCAAGGTTGGAGTACCACAATAGCGCTGAGCCTATGAGGGTTGTTCTAAATTCTTTGCACATATAGACCTCCAGGTGCTCATAGTCGATGGGGGTAGTGAGCATGCATTGACTATACTGCAAGATGTGCGTGTCTGGATCGGTGGTCCCGTAGTATGTAGTCATGGTTGGCTAAGAAAACCTCTTGGGGACTTCGCCGTAAGAAATAGTGTCAATGAAAGGCGTATATGCGTAGGAGTTGAGAGTGCTCCTGATAATCAGTGGAGCTACTCCCGGCAGACGCTTTATCATGTTCTCCATGGCTTTCAACCTCCCCGTTAGCATGACTTCTACACCTAGAGCCTTGTTAGCGTTTCCCTCGTACGGTTTGCTAGGGCCGCTGTGATGGTGAGAGCCAGGGTTTCGGGTTAACCCTAAGCTTGGAGTCTGACGCATCCGAGCCTCCTTAATGACCTTTGGTGGCGTCTCGCCTAGGGTTTACATCAATGGGACTTTCCTTTTGAATTGAGCACGCCTTTCGTCGTCTTCACCGTTGTCTTCAGGTGTATCAGCGTGTGTCTCCGCCGTCAAGGCTTTGGGAACCGCGTTCTTGTCTTCTAACTCCTTTAGGCGAGCTACTTTTTCTCTTAGTTTCACCGCGATCAGCTCGTACTCCCGCAGTTTTGCCGCGATCTGCTCGTGCTCTTGAAGCTCCGCCGCGATCGCTGCGTCGTCGGCTGTCTCGGGTACTTTCTCTTCGGTTTGATTCGCAGCTGCTTCCTCGAATGTGTATTCGAGGTTTTACTGTTTCCTGGTTCAGATGAACTGCTAGATTCACTCATCTTTGATTCTTTGTTCTTGTTGAAATTTCCCCCTCCTTCTAGCGCAAAACTGTATGGGTTTTTTTTATGATTCTTCGATGGAGAAGAACAAGAAAAAGGTACATCGATGGTTTTTAGAGTTTTTAGAGTTTTTGAGAGATAGATGAGCGAAAGAGATAGAAAGATTATGCAAAAGACTCTTCTTTATTGATGAATAAGAGGTCGATTACAAGAGTATGCGTTTTTCAAAGTCTTAGATCGGATCCCTGAATTAGGGTTTTCCCCCTTGTATTTATTGCTTTCGAATTAGGGTATTTCCATTTATTTTATGGATAACTCCTATGTTCGAGTTTATTATACAAAAAGAATATTTTCCAAGATTCAACAAGGTATATGTCCTTATCTCTTAAGATCTTAGATCAAATTAGGGGATATCCGTCCTATGTCAGCTATGGTCTCGACTTGGTGATGATGTCTTAGGCTATAGTCTTGGTTAGCACCTACAACTAGGGGTTTTTTTGATCTATGCTATGGCCGGACTCTATGGGAATAAAATTACCCCTAACAATAACTACAATGTAAATGTACGTATATATAAATATGTTTATATGTAAATATATGCTATATAATCCAAATTCGACTTGGATAAATTATTGTCTCCTTAATGGACTTGGGATGTTCTCTGATCTCGAATAATCTTAGATTGTCTTTCCGCTGCAAAATCTCTAAATATATTCGATACTCGAAAATATAGATTCAAGTCAAATATTAGCACGAATTCTAACAATCGAATTCATTGTTTTATATTTATAAAATATTATAAATCAGTATGAATTTGAGTACAACGTGGTGTTTAAAATATTGAAAGTTTTTTGATAAATTATAGGGTGAATTAGCAGCACAATAACCAAAAAGAATTATATTTTATGATATAGCGTGTGCTTTTTATTATTTTGGAAAGGGGAAATTTTTTGCCACACATATTTCTACTTTCTCCTCATGTGGCGCGTGGGTGAGCATTTTCAACTTTTTTTTAATTTTTCAAATTTATTTACAGCCTCTCTCTCTTTTTTTTGTCGATAATCCGGATCACAACGGGTTGATCCGGTAGTCCCTTACCCTATACTGGGAATTTATTACCTCATACTGAGGAATCCAGATCACAACGGGCTGATCCGATAGCCCTTTAACCCCAAATACGGGGTAACTCGCACAAACGCGAGCACCAAGGTTCGAACCTTGGTTTTTGATGATTATGACATGAGACGTGACCACTAGGCCACACCATTCTTCTCATTTACAACCCCTCTCTTATCTAAGCCACCTTCATTCATTTTTTCTTAATTCGTAACTATAAAAACATATAAAAATGAATTTTTATACAAAAAATGTAGATTTTTGAATCAACCGTAATTTAAAATTTTAATATATATATATACTATATAACACAATATTGTGAAAGAAATGAAAACGGTTTCAGTAGTAATACTATTTCGCTAACATAGAAGTACTATTTTTGACGGATATATAAAATCTTCATACAATAAAACTACAATATCAATGAAATTGATAATAGTAACTATATGAGTAATTAACATTAATAACAAAACTAATAGACAAAGCCTAACATTATATAATAAATCAAAAAGTCAAAACTAGTATTTTACATAAACATAAAATAGATGTACTATTTGTTATGTCATGTGTAGTTGAACTATTTGGAATGTAAAAAGAAAAAAGGATAATACAAGTTCTTGTCGGAAGGGTAAATTGGTAAACAATACATAAAATATATAAGCTTTTTTGGTGTCAGCATAGTTTTGTAAATAAAGGGTTCTTTTGTTTACCAACCACACATTAATTAAAACATCATTTCATGGTTGGTAGCCCAACTAAGAGGTGTAACGTCTACAAATGCTAATTCATGAAATAAAAGACGAGCACTTCGAGCCAAGCAATCTGCAAATACAATCTTCGTGCGAGGGATTCCAACTAAAGAGAAATCTTGGAAGTGATCCTGTAACCTTCAGAATTCTTGAGTAAAGGTGAAGAAGGTTGGCCAATCTTCCGGTTTTTGAGTGATTTTGATGAGTTCCATGCAGTTTGTCTCAAAGTGCTGACAGTTTATCCCGTTGTGTCGAATCTCTTGCATCACCCAAAGTAATGTCTTCATCTCCGAATGCAAAGGCGATAGACTCCTTCGATAATATTTTGTCCCAAGTAATATTATCTTGTTTGTTCCATCTAGACAAATCCATCCAAGACCCGATGTAGGATCTTGTTGTCTCTATGATCCATCCAGCCGACAATAAATGCCATTGTGTTCTGTAGCCCTCGTGTTAACCGATTGTTTGGGTTGAAGCCGTATTATTTGTGCCTCTTTCCAGGCTAAGAATTCAATTTCTGCATTTCTCCGATGTCTAATTGTGTTCCTTAGAAAACATTTTTGTTCCTTGCTTTCCATATGAACCACAAAAACCAAGGTAAAATATCATGACTATCTTTTTCCTGATTCCATAGAGGGTTTCTCCAAAAGAGATAATCCATATTATAATAAAGCGATCCTGTTGGAAACTTCTCTGGCCGTCTCGGATCTATGCAATTTGTCCAAATGTGAACAACAGATGGGCACTCAAAAAATATGTGATTGATCCTTTCCTCAGAGGCACCACACCGCTTGCACATATTATCACATCGTATCTCCCTTGTTATAAGTCTCGTAGCTACCGCCAAGCTCTCAGTGAGCATTTGCCAGAGAAAATATTGTATTTTTAGAGGACATCTAGTCTTCCATACATGTGCCTTCAGGACTTCCAGACTCGGTCCCTAGCCATAATTATTTATTCGATTTACCTCCAATCAATGGAGAATTCGGTATCCCGACTTAACTGTATATTGTCCTGATTTTGTAAAGTTCTATACCAGGCCATCATTTGTTAGTGTTCGGCTTGGCTAAATACCCCGAATTAAATCCACATTCTCTGGTACCATAAGTTGTCGCAGAACTGGTACACGCCACTCCCTAGTCACTGGATCTATTAAATGTTGCACCTCAAGCGTAGGATGCCAATCACTTCCCGGTCTGCGCGTTGGTCGTGGTCGCGTATCTGATATCAATTGCTCTAAATTTTTAATAAAACCCTAGCCGCCAACCTCGTCTTCTCTCCATCTTCGAATAAGGGACCATTAATTGATGGCTCCTCAAACACCGTTACCAGTCCCTTTAAATTTTTTTTGTTTTTTCTTTTACTTTTTCTTTTTTTGTTTTTAGGGTTTGCATCGAATATGTTTTGATGTCGTTCTTGGGTTTGGTGGCTACTAAGTTTTGTTAACTGTTTGTTTCGAATGCTGGATGATTTTGGTGTTATCAATAAGGTTTTTTATGTCGGACCAGAAGATCGATTGATGATGCCGAATTAGAAGATCGACACTTGTTACCAGATTAGAAGATCAACAGAGTGTTTCCGAATTGGAAGGTCGACGATTTGATTAAGCTCTTAGAGGTGCATCAGCGACTTCAACCCGCTTTTCATGTTGAGCTTCTATTTTGGATTCTACCGTTTCAGGATTTTACAAAATAATTTGCAAGGAAAAAAGAAGACTCTTTATTACTGAATTAGTCATGCTTCTAGAGACGGGTTTCTTTCACGATCAAACTGTGTTCTACCCAAACCGGCTATTGTAGATAAAAGGAGAGCAAGATGTGTGAAGTAAAATTAATTTTGAACAAAATTGTCATCAATGTATCATAGGAAAACCATCCAAAAATATGAAATGGAAGATCATTGCTATCCGTCATGTTTATCTTTATCTTATCTTTCCTTATATAAATAGAGGTCTCCGGTTCAATATTAATAAAATTCAAATGTTAAAAAAACACTTTTCCCCTAAATTAAAGAAAGTAAAAAACCAAGAGTTGATTAGGAAAAAGGAAACTGAATGGCGGCGCTAGGGCGATTCCAAGGCGATCTCATCCTCTCTGTTGCGTGAATCACCTGGCGCAGAGATAATCCCGGCGATCCACTCCCTGATTCGCGATCACCATAGTGATCAGATCTTTCCCACACCATACTGCGTGTTTGCAGGGCATCTCTTGTGCTTTTCTTCTTTGCGATTACATCCATCGATGGCTCCTCGATTCACAACATCAGAGAAAGGAAAAGGGATGTGATCCGCTCATCGATGGACTCGAGAAGAAGCTACTCTTCTCCCACCAGTGGATAATTCAGATTTGATTGAAGCCAATAGGCTTACATTGATCGGAAGATCACTCAACCCTGATGCTCAGCCACCTCGTGCCGTCATCAATTTTTTACCACAGCTGTGGGATATCTCCAATCCTATTGATGGAAAGGTGCTTGGTCGGGAACGGTTTAGTTTCACATTTCAAACGGAAGCTGACCTATCTTACGTCCTCCACAAGGCTCCCTTTCACTACAAAAAATGGATGTTGATTCTACAACGATGGGAGCCGATTGTCTCGAATGTGTTTCCATCGCACATACCATTTTGGATACGGGTTTATGAGCTTCCGATTTATTACTATAAGCCGAATATCCTTGAAGCAATTGGTCAAAGCATTGGCTCATACATCCGTTGTGATACAGAGAAAGGTCGAGTCCAAGTAGACATCAATGCAATGAAGCCACTAGTGGTCAAAAAGCTATTCACTTTCGCGACTAGTGAACATGCCACTTTGGAATTCGAATATGAGCGTCTTCTTCGCCATTGCTTTCAATGTAACTCACTCTTTCACGAGAAAAAGGATTGCACCAAATCATCTTCGGCTCCAAGCTCTGCCCCCTTAGGAGTCAATCATCGGAACACACTACACCGCCTGGAGGCTGACAAGACACGCTCTGCCGACCGTCACGAGCCTCACCCTCCAATAATTTCTGCTGGAGGATCTCATGCTCCATCTTCTCGTGACAAGCAGTACTACTTTGCCTCTCATAAAAGACAACGTATGGACTCTGCCTCTGACTCCCGTCCCCGGTACAACCACCATTCTCGATCTCCACCTTCTAAAGTACCTCGGCGTGAGGCCAGTTCGAGAGAGTATAGACCTTCAAGCTGTGTGGAGAAACAAGTACAACAATGTCAATCTCATGTGTCACGATCTGAGCTGGAGAAAGAGCGTCTGTTGACATATAAATCTCAAGGCTCTCATCGGCAGACACATGAGCCACGGTCACATGCTCTACCATTGCTACCTTCCTCCCAGGCGAACCCCATATAGGATCCACTAGCACTCGATCACGCCGGCCAGCTTTGTAGCGTCTCTCTGATCCAACTCTACCTCTTAAGAAGTATTGAAAGACTCGGATCCCCTAAGCGTGATGTAGACAAAACTTTGCAGTCGGGCAAGAAGGTACAATCAACTTTTCAAGTCTCTTCAGACAACCTCCACGACATCCAAGTCAATTATGAGTCTGAGGTTAATTCCCATATTCGAGATCGCAAGAAGGGCACCGCACAGTCTTCTGACAATTCGACATGGACTGAACCTTTTGCGGCTCCGTTATGTTTTCGCCTAGGACCTGGTGCCTCTTCTAAATCCCGTGCTACAAAGCCAGGACCGAAGTGTAAGGCCCCTGCCTCACGATCCAAAAAGCTGCCCACGAGAAAGCCACTTTCTGCGAAGTCATCTCCACGGAAAGGCAGTGGGCAATCTCGTTCAATTTCATCAGAGTGTTTACCTCCAACTGAGGGCGCTCGTGTAACCAACATATCTTCCTCTGTCAAGGTTTCAAAACCTTCCTCTGTCAAGGGTTCGATGGTTTCCCAAAAACTATCCACAACCCAATGATCACAGCCAGTTGGAACTGTCAGGGTCTTGGGAACTCCTTGACAGTTCGACGTCTAAGAGGATTAAGGTTGAAACTCTTTCCTGACATAATGTTCCTAATGAAGACGAAGAATCAAGATGCGTTTGTTTTACAAGTTATCAATTGGATGGGTTATGCTCACAATTTCACAGTACCTCCTGTTGGATTGAGAGGAGGTTTAGGTTTGTTTTGGAAGTCAGATATCGATTTAACTGTTCTTTCTTTTTCGCCAAAGTTTGTAGATACCGTGGTTAAGTTTAAAGATTACTCTTTTAATTACACATTTGTTTACGGCGACCCGGTTCAGTCAAACCGAAATCATGTGTGGGATTCTATATCTTCTTTCGCCGAGGAGAGAGACACCTCGTGGTGTCTTGTCGGTGACTTTAATGAGCTGCTCCACCAAGCAGAAAAATGCGGCGGCCCACCTCGGCCCGAAGGCTCTTTTATTGACTTTCGCAGTTTTGTTTCACGCAATGGCTGATGGGATATTGGCTACTCTGGAAACTGTCTCTCTTGGCGAGGTATGCGACATGATCACTTAGTCCATGCTCACTTAGACCGCGTCTTGGCGAATAACGCATGGATCGAAATGTTTCCTTTAGGATGATCTGAATACCTCCGGTTTGAGGGCTCTGATCATAGGCCTTTGATCACTTATCTAGATGATAGCTTACGCCCACGAAAGGGACTCTTACACTTTGATACTCGGTTGCGTAAAAGAGATTAAATATATGATCTTGTAGCTCATGTATGGGCTGGTGATGACATAGCTACGGTTGAATCCAAACTCAATCGTTGTCGTGTTGAGCTGATCAAATGGACGCGCGGCCAAAACTATAACAGCCAGCGCTTGATTAAGGAGACGCAAGCGGTATTGGATAGGGCTTTATCTTCTTCAACCGCTGATGAAGATGAAATCTCACGCTTATCTCAAGTGCTACAACATGCTTATGATGAAGAAGAAAGGTTCTGGAAACAACGGAGTCGCATCTTGTGGCTTCAGAATGGCGACTCTAACTCGACCTATTTCCATGCGGTCTCTCGAAATCGACGCAGTCATAATGGGCTCATGAGTATTGAGGATAGCAATGGCGTGTCTCATTTTCGGGAGCATGAGATCGCGCATACAATTACTTCTTTCTATAGTATTCTCTTTACTACAGATTGTCCACGTGAGCTACAGATTGTGCAACATGCACTTTCTCCACGAGTCTCACATGCACAAAACCAAATTCTCATTCGTGCACCCACTGCTAAAGAGGTCCGACAAGCTGCATTCGTCATTATCTCGCAAAAAGCTCCTGGTCCGGATGGTTTCTCCTCTGGTTTCTTTCACACTTATTGGCCAATTATTGGCCTGGACATTACCCGCGAGGTCGGGGTTTTTTTCACAACTGGAGTTTTTTCTACACGCCAAAACCATACTCATGTGAGGCTCTTACCGAAAATCCAAAGTCCTCGTCGTGTTTCGGATTATAGGCCGATTTCTTTGTGCAATGTTTTCTATAAAATTATTGCTAAAGTATTAACCACTCTTTTGAGTGTTGTACTGCCAGTGATAATTTCTAAAACTCAATCTGCTTTTGTTCTGGATCGTGCTATTTCAGACAATGTGCTGATCACTCATGAAATATTACATTATCTCTGCAACTCGAAAACTACGAAACAAAGTTCGATGGCAGTCAAGACAGATATGACAAAGGCTTATGACCGCGTCGAGTGAGATTTTTTACGAGTAGTCTTAGAGACTTTGGGTGTTCACGAGACTTAGATCAAGTGGATTCTTGTCTGCGTTACCTCTGTCACATATTCCTTCTTAATAAATGGAGCAATCAAAGGACTCGTCACTCCATCTCGTGGCTTGCGACAAGGGGATCCGTTATCACCGTCTCTCTTTTTACTCTGCACAAAGGTGTTATCGGGGCTGTGTAGCAATGCTCAAAGTACCGGGTCTCTTCCGGAAATTAAGGTTTCGCGACAAAGTCCTCACATTAATCATCTGCTATTTGTAGATGACATAATGTTCTTCTGCGAATCCGATGCAGAAAGCTGTAGGACTTTGTGACAGATTATTCACTCATATGAACGAGCTTCTGGCCAGTTGATCAATGTGCATAAATCAGCCATCACTTTCTCCGCCAAGACTCCCGTTACGCGGAAAGTTATCGCGAAGCGTATTCTTAATATTCACAATGACGGCGGAACGGGAAAGTATCTAGGCCTCCCGGAACACTTTGGGAGATGCAAAAGGGACCTTTTCACTAGTCTTGTGGATCGGATATGCCAACAGTCTTTGAATTGGTCAACACGCTTCCTTTCTGCCGTAGGGAAGGAAGTCATGCTGAAGGCGGTCCTCACAGCCATTCCCTCATACTCAATGACATGTTTTAAGCTCCCTTTATTGCTATGTCATCGAATAAAGAGATTCCAAACAAGACGAGAAGTAAATGACTTGGGTTTCATGGGATAAAATGGCTCGGCCTAAGGAAGAAGGCGGCCTAGGCTTTCGGGATATTGAAGCGTTTAACGATACGTTACTCGCTAAACTCAGCTGGCGAATACTCCAACACCCAGAGTCTCTTATTGCCCGTGTTCTTGTAGGAAAATACTGTAAGCAACACTCATTTCTCTCGGTCAAGCCGACGTCAAACATCTCCCATGGATGGTGAGGAGTGCTGGTGGGAAGAGATGTGCTTCAGAGAGGTATTGGCTGGTTAGTCGGGAATGGACATCACATTAACTTGTGGTCTGACCCTTGGTTATCACTGACGACACCCTTACGGCCAATAGGACCATGCCTCTCTCGCCTAGAGAACCTTACGGTATCGGAGTTACTTGACGAATCGACAAACCAATGGAATTGGGATAAAGTTGAGCTCTATATACCATTCTCTGCCCCATACCTACGACAATTACCGAGAGGCCGAACAGCTGGTCATGATAAGCTAGTGTGGCTTTACGACAAATGTGGACGCTATTCGGTTAAATCGGGCTATCGTTATCTTATCTCTGAATTACCGCAATTTGTGGCGTCTACCTTCTCGTGGAAGAAACTCGTATGGACTATTCATGCGTTACCCAAAATCAAGTCTTTCTTGTGGCGTGCGCTACAAGGCGCATTAGCGGTTGGCTCACAACTTCTACATCGCGGTTTAGCTGTATCGGGTCTCTGTTTTCGGTGTGGTCATCTCGAAACAGTCGACCATGTCTTTCTCACATGCCCGTTTGCGCAATGTGTCTGGGACTTGGCCCCACTTGAGCTACCGTTGTTTAACTCACTGCCCTCGCTCCGCATGTTCGTGGAAAGAACTATACCTCTTCGTACGTTACCGCCGTCAGGTTTGGTCCAAGTCTCCTTGTTGCTTGGATCTTGTGGCACCTGTGGATTGCGAGAAACAATGGAGTCTTCTCCAACTCATTATGCTCAGCGTCTGATGTCATCACTAACGCTATAAGGGCCTCTCGATTATGGGCTTTATCGCAACAAAAGAAGTCATGCTTATCACGCTTACCCACTGCCCTTTCATCCTCTGTTTATCACGGCAACTCTTGCTACAGTGATGCTGCTTGGAACTCAACTACATTAAACTGTGGTATCGGGTTCTACTTTACCTCAGAGACAGGTCGTATTCTCGGCGAGTCTACGACGATTCGTCAACATGTGCTATCGTCCCTGGAAGCGGAATCTTGGGCTTTGCTCATGGCTATGGAGAAAGCCATCTCACAAGGCCTCTTTGAAATTCGGTTTCATACCGACTATCAAGCCTTGGTCAATCTCATTCATCGAGGTGAGTCTCACATGATCTCCATGGGATCCTCTGTGAAATTCGACGAATGATTCCTGTCTTCAAAGAGATTACTTTTCATTTTATTTCGCGTTTGAATAATACTTTTGTAGACACATTAGCTAAATTAGCTCTGCCCTCTATTACTTCATTTGGAAATTAATAATAATATCTTTTGTGTTCAAAAAAAAAAAAAAGCCAAGAGTTGAAAATTTGAGCACAACCGATGAGGTGGCAATGGGATGTAGTTTTTTGAGTACCCACGCAACCGGTGGGTGAAGAGAAGAGAGAGACGCAATATGTCAAGTGTGAGAGTGAGTGACCAAAGCAATTGATTGAACGTCGTCTTCACGGGTCCCCACGCTGACTCTCTAATTTCCCCAGAAGCCAACGCAGACCCACCCCACCTCCCTCTTTTATCTCCTCTCTCCGGCGGTTAAGGTAATAACTAATTAAACGCACATGGCGTCTGATGCGGCGGCGGCGCCGATGTCAATCGCTGTTTCGACGGCCTTCCCGGGGTTCAAATTCTCTTCGACGGACATCGAGCTGATTTCGTACTACTTGAAGCGGAAGACGGATGGCTTGGAGAGGTCTGTAAAGATTATACCAGAGGTGGACATTTACAACTTTGAGCCCTGGGATTTGCCTGGTTCGTTTTATAATACCCATTTCTCAATTTTCATTGAATAGCTTCTGTATGTGCTTTGGATAACATGTTCGATATCTTTCATCCTCTATGATTGTGCTTTCTGCGAAATTTGTAAAGCTCACTTCCTTGAATCCGGTTGAATCTCTAGCCAACACGATATTCATCTCGTGTGGCTAATTTCTTATGGAATAACTTAGGGCATTGAGGATGTCAAAGTTAAGATGAAAACACTTCTGTGTTGGAACGTTTTGTTTGGTCTACAACTGGAAAAGATAGTCCCTTTGACTTGCAAACCTTTGATGTCTCTCTATAGTGCTCCTACGTGTACTTATCTCTTTTGTGGGTTGAACCGCAACAAACCGCTCTTTCGATTGTAAGTATTCACATCCAATGTAACTTACATCTGCTTATATAAGTTCACGCCTATCACCTGTGACAATTTAGGTCCTGTTGGGTTTTGACTTGTCTCAACCAATTCTTGCTGTCCTTTGTCTGAGAAGAGTTTATGTTTCTCCCCTTTTTATTTTCTTGAAATGAACAAGTTCTTATTGATGTTGTGTCCGCAGATAAGTCTATTGTTAAATCTGACAGTGAGTGGTTCTTCTGTTCTCGTGGTAAGAAGTATCCCCACGGTTCACAGAACAGAAGAGCAACCAAGATGGGATACTGGAAAGCCACAGGAAAAGAATGTAATGTGAAGTCGGGTTCTAAGGTTATTGGAACAAAAAGGACACTCGTCTTCCACGTTGGTCGTGCGCCAAAAGGGGGAAGGACGGAATGGATTATGCATGGGTACTCCATGAATGGAGTATCACTAGTAAACTATTTTCTGATTCTGTAAGTTTTATTTCCTGCACAGTAGTACATTGAATACAAGGTTTTGCTAGCTACTAACTGAAGTAGGTATATTGTTTTCCATGACATAGATGTAATTTTAGCTACTTGAAATATTCTGGATTTTCTTAAGTAAGGGAATACTTGAATAGTTTGTTTGTTTGTAGTAAAATAAGCCTGTCTACTTGAATAAATTTTCTAATTTTTGGAATCTCCTGGTCGTCTAGCTGAAGAATGTATTTACATGGTAGATTTTCTGTTGCTGCTTTATGTTTATTGATTTCTCGAATGTTATGTAGGATTCTCTGGTTATTTGCCGATTTAGGAGGAATACCGAATTTCAAGGGGCTACAACTCAAAAGCTACCACAGCCAAGTTTATCAGCCGAGAAGCAAGTAAACTTGCATAATGAAACTATTTCAGAAAGTATTTCTAGTTGGGAAAATATGGTTGATTGTTACTTATCAAGTGAATCAGGGCAGGAACTACTCAGTGAAATAGCAGATTCGTCACAATCTTCACAAAATCCACAGGTTAATCCTATTTTATATAGACAGGTGTGCTGCTTAATATCTAGATGCATGATTTTTTAGATGAATATTCAGTGTGTCCAGGTTCCTAGTGAAGACGATTTCTATGTGGATATCCTCAGGGATGACATAGTAAAGCTAGATGATCCGACAGTCTTGGGTAATACACTGATCGATGTCCCGAGGCTTCAATCAGAGTCCACAACCACAAGAGTACTTCCTTTACCTAGCATGGTAGACAAACAAATGCAAGCACTACTACAGAAACTGCCATTAGAGAATGACCTTGGACAAGAAAACAACATATCAATGTCAAGTTGCTTTATCGGTATCTACTCGATTAAGTCCATTAATCGAGCACGGTGGGACGTTGGCGCTTGGGTGGTAGTTATGATAGCCTGTGTTGATATTTTATATAGTATAAGGCCAAAGAAGACATCTTCTGGCCATTGTGCTTGGATTTGTCTTAATGTCGAAAGAAGTTGTTAGGCTTAGTCTGTGTCATCCTGCTCCACATTATATATGTATAAAATTTGTACGGTAGCATCTATTGTCTACTCAAAGTAAGTGAACACGAGGATCGCGAGAGAGATGGAATTCTGTTTCACGTAAAATTTCAATCATCTATATGAAGATTATTGGAGTAACCATATAATGTTTTTTAACTTTTTTATCTATACGAATTGATTACTAGATTAGTATCAAATATCAACTATCAAACATTTATAGATTAGTGTAGTTAGTTTTATGCTCAGATAGTAGATACACGTTAATTAAAAATTGGTGCCCACCAAAAGGCTCGCCAATTTATTTTGGTGCTACAGACATTAATCGAAACCACATATACTATCCGAACAAATGTTAATGTGTGCTACAACTTTTTGGGTATAAATTACAATACGACTATGACAAAAAAAAAATAATACGACTTTACCCCGGCCCGATCCGGTGAAATTCTGGGCTGCAAGCAAAACAATAAATTTGGGCCGTCATTTGTGAAAGATATACAAGTACTTCTATAGCGGAATCAAACCCGGACTCATCCTTTTTCCTATCATCATTATGGTAACCAACTGAGCTAACGATGACTTTTACAAATTGAAGGCCAGCTTTTATTTATTATTGCGAAGACCGGAAGCACATGACTTCCCCTCAAGGCCGCTCCTGGCTTTACTGCATACGTATTGATCTGCCGTCAACTATCTTCTCAGACTTGTTTCTTTATCTTGGATTTCTTTATTTGATCACATATACTTATGTTTTATACAAAAATATGTGATGTAGTTGCATATGTGGTTACATGATGAGTAATCAATGTGAGAGTAATGAAATTATCAAAGTAACATAATTATGTGTTTTTCAATGAGAATATTTATCATCTTTTTATTTTCTAATTAATTTTATAAATCAAGTTCGTAAAAGAAAATTCAGAACATTAATTTGTACACAAGAACACGTAGATAGTAGTGGTTAAACCACTAAAAATTCCCTAAATAGTTCAACGTTAGAAGGAGGATAACTACTTTTTCAAACAAGAGTTGCTTGAGATGATGAGCACCAGAGACAAAAACATGACGAAGTGTGAAGACGGAGAAATATGACCTGATAAAAACGACAAATAAAATAACAACGCAATGTAGGTAGAATCTTTCATGGCGAAACTCAAGGATAGAGGGATTTGAAGGAGCTCAATTACAAAAAATGCCCTCAAAGATGCTATAACGTATAAAGTACAATCCTCCGACATCGACGATGAACCCAAACCCATGACAAGATTCTGTTTGCGCGTCTCATTAATGAAACCGCTAGATGACACTCCGCCAGAAGTAGCAGGAGCGGCTGGTGTACGACGTGATCGTCTGACTTAGAGAACTAGTGCAACTAGGACCTCATGTATTCACCAGGCTAGATCTAACAACGAGCCATCACCTAGACAAGATGTAACACCCCTGCTCTAGACTAAGTCAATGTTGACTTAATTGGTCATGCAATAATCGAATAAGAATATGCACGACAAACCAATAAACTTTTACTTAATGGAAGATGCTACCCCAAGCATCGGAAATTAGACCTAAGGTACGCATAATAAGTCCAGAATCCTTAGGCCAAGTACTCAAGTACGTATACCCTAATAAATTTACGTCAAGACTTTTAGCTCGAGTTTGAGCTGCTAATTGGCTTGTCTTAACCCATGGTTTCGTTCAGGTGAAACTTAAATTTTAGTTGGTGAAACGTTTTATACATTATATACAATATTTTTCAAACATCATAAAGTCGTTATAACATGTTGAGCCTATTGCTCTGAAAACCGCATCCTAACTCAACTACTATACGATTAGTTCTCTTCATTGGCATAACACTGATTGCTCTCCTTGTTCAATTGTATGTAATGAAAATATAAATAGAGCAAAAAGGGACATAAAAAACTACTCGGAAAAATGTCTCCTTCACGCCTCAGGTCAACCGACTACTGGTACCTACAGAACATAGAGCCTAATGAGCAACTCCTTTTCTTAGTGAGTAACTAATTTTCTTAGTGAGTAACAGCGACTAAAAGAAACATCGTAACTTACCGGACATGAAGCATACATGAAAGTTAAACAAACATTAAATATATAGTAATAAATCAATCAATCATGTAACCAAAGCGTTCACTCCTCCCCGAATGTTTAAATCTTCATAGATCATTGAGGTTTGTCCCTTGCCATTGGTTCTATCTGATACACAATCCATCCCAAAATCCACTTCTGCACACATAGAATCTACACACAAAGTGAAAAAATCGATGGTCGATTCACCACTCTCTATTGCATTGTCATGCAGCCACACGGTTGATGGTAGCAACCTATCACCGTGTCTTTGTGTCCTCTCGGAAACTAATTTTGGTACAATCTCAAAAAAGGCAAAACATTGAGGCATATATTAATGACTCTCATGACACTCCTACCCAAGTGCCAAAATCTCACAGATTACTCCTCGATGGAAGTATGTGGCTCTACGAGCGAACCCATTACGACATGTTCAATCATGTTATACCTTCCAAGTCTAGGCCCAGATGATCTAACACAATATAAACAATCTAGTCATAATATGATAAACATGTTATGACCCCCCAAACCGAGGCTCGAACGATATACACTAATATCTCTCGTAAACATATGCATCATATAATTATCATGACATCATCAATCAAGCATCATGAAATACTCTCATTTTTCAGACTCTGCTCGCACATTAAACAACCAAAACCCTGAACCGAGACTCACCTAGAACTTATTAACGGGTGATCGAATAAGTTTGGGTAGTTATAGCCAGTATTGGAATCTCACCAGAGCCTTGGATCTCAAACACCTGAAACTTAGACTGAAGAATATATTTTCCAATGTTCCGATAGTCGAAACCGGGATCCGAACATGTTTATGTACAAAGGGTACTAAACTAAAGGGAAGCGAAAACTAAAATTTTTACTTTCAGATTTTGATTTTTCAGATAATATTTTTCTGTGTTTGGATTTTCTTTCTATGGTTGGATGGTGTGAAGAAAATCCTAAAGGTTTACATAGTTGGTGTGTCCTTGGTGGGATGGATCAACGTTCTCAGAAGTCACTTCGTGTGTTCAAGGTTTAGATGGCTATGCGGAATTCTTTTGGAAAAATTTAACAGATGGCAGATGCTCGGATCGTGGTACGGACGATCGGGTGGAGTGAAACTTTCGAAGAGTTGTGGAAAAACTCTCAGACTTTCAGGCTAAGTTCTACTTAGGAAATGATGCACCAAAGTAGAGAAAAGTTGTGTGAATATTACACATCACACGATCAAATCAGATTTTTGGAAGAGTTTTGATAAAAGATTTGATGAAAAAAAATGCATAAGGGTTCTATTATTTTATATAGGCTAAGAGAAGACTAAGAGACACTTGCAACAACATAATAAATGAGAGAAGACTACATTTTCCCAAGTTTAGGTATCCACGCCTTTCTCTCCCATGACTCTTCACATTCGTCGTCTCTTTAACTTCGTGACTCCTCATCTCCATGGGTTAGTGGATCAACGATGGGCTTGTGTTACCAAGTGATGGGGCTAACCTCATTAAGAACCTTCATTTAGAAAATCCACTGGGACAAAACCAAATGAATGGAAAACGAATACAAGACCATCACCTCCATCATTGACTGCTTTAGGAGGCTTGAATCACGACCAATGTGGTCGGATAAGCACTCACTAAGCTGCTTGAATTTTGGTGTATTGGGGCTTGTACGGCGTGATGAAGTTGCTTAGTCTTGAACCTTGTCAGGGGACAAGGGAAACTCGTAAGGCATCTCCCGAGTTAAATTGTGCCACGACTACAAGCTCATCCTCCTTAGTATTAACCTCCTCAGGTACAACTTGCTTAGAGTCCATGATCACATCATCTCCTCCATCTTGAGAAAGATTTGACCTCAAATCTTAATCATCTGCAAGAAAATTAACTAAGTCAGTAACATTGAAGCTAGGACTCACATTGTTGTACTTACCTTGTGATGCAATATGGATCAGCAGCCAAATCAAAGGACAGAAGCTAAGTCATGAACCAATGAAGCCAAGGATCATGACATGGTTTAATGGCTTTGCTAAGGAGCTAATTAGTATGATCCATGAGGTATTGGACCGAGAGAAGCATAAGGATTCAAGACAGACCGTGTTGGGCTTGAATACTCATGGAAAATCAGTCCTCAGACATATCTTAGTCCACACGAAGAAAGGCCCATCAAGCCTAAACCTTATATGGTCGAATAATATATCAATCTGACGGCAATTCAAAGATCTACAAGAATGCGAAAGGGCCCAACCAGATTTTCAGTTATTCGATTTTTATGGGTTTATTAGTTACTAAGACATAGGTTAGTTTTTAGGGTTTTTAGTTTTTCTATTTTAGGCTTTGTATTCTCAGACTTTGAGGATAACCAATTTTCAAAGATAATAAAGTTTTCTCAAGTTTTTCTCTCTTTTGCTAACAAAAGTGAATCTCTGTTCTTCTTTGAACAAATCTGATTGTTGATAGAGTTAATTCTCTGAAAGCTAAACTTGTTTCTGCATCAAATATAGAGTTAATTCTCTAGATCGGAAACATCTATCCCTTTTTTTCCCAATCCATCGAATTCGACCTTGGTCTTTCGCAGACTCTGTTTCTAAATTCAGTTCCGAAAGGTTCTGTTTTCCTGTTAGATCTTGGGTTGCATCAAGTGGTATCAGAGCAATCTGAAACTCGAAAACTTGTTCATCTCCGCGATTTTTTTTTCGATTTTTGGGGTTGTTTTTTTTCGGTTTTTCTTTTCTTATTTTCCTATTTAATTATGCAGGGTTTTCTTAGATACATAGTTAGTTTTCTTTAAGTTTTCTTACAAAAAAAAATTGTCGTCGGTTTTTACAAAAAAAAAAAGAGAAAAAGAAACAAAAGCTGAAGAGAAATCCAGCTAAAGAAACTTCTGGAA